>PVHT020000035.1:3776753-3835959 GCA_004024745.2 Catagonus wagneri | reverse complement strand
TGTTTTGCTGAAAAAGTTTGCCCTTTGACTACGAAATCTCTGCAGAAAGACTTAACCCTGCGCTTGACATCCATCAGCATTTTCAGAATGTAAACACGAAACACAAATTTAAAATTTTCTTTTAAAACTCTACCCCCACTCTGTTTATTTATGTGGTCATTGTGGGAAATAATACATATTGGAAAAAAAGAGATACAACTGATGGTGATTGCATTTGGCAGACAAACATAGGCTCTCAAAACTCATGATATAACAGTGACATTTCCACATACATTTTAGTAAGGCATAGAGTTTGGTGTTTGAGTAACCTGTACTCGATAGACAATTCCTAAGAGATAGAATAAGTTCTAACACTCTAGCTCCATTAGTGATCCCGAAACGATGCAGAAGTCATGGAGCTTTAGGACTGGAAGAAACTTTGGAGGGAATCTGATTTTATCTTCTTTCTTTACAGATGAACTGAGGTTCAGAGAGGGCTAAGGAATTGCCAAGCATTTTGGCACTAATTAGGGACCTAGGGGCTAGACTCAAATACTCTAAAATCTGAATTCTGCGTTCCATCACAAGTTGGACATCTAGACTTAAACACGTTAGCATTTTGAGGCTGAATTGGAAGATGTGGGTAGGTATTTTAAAAGGCTTATTGGGGATTTCAAAGTAAGTTAAAGGACCCGCATTTAGCTCATGAACTATGGGAACGTTTTGACAGCAACGTCATTATGGAAACAAACATTATCACCTCAGATGAACGTGAGGGGAATAATGGCATTGAAAATGATGCTTAGAAGGGGGAATGGGAGCCTGTAAGTTCAGACCCACCACCTGTGACTTTTGAAAGTGAAAACGCAGAGGCACGTGTAATCTGAAATGTCTCTCACTCATCAATCAGTGTTTATCAGAATTGAAGGTCTTTGTAAGCCAACTGAATGCTTTCAATCCAGACATGTCAGTAATTGCCATCGACCAAGCATTCTGTCACACCTGCCTGCTTTTCTTTCTTTTTCTCTTTACTTCATTACATATTGATTGACTCCTTGGGTCTTACAAGTTCATAAATCACCTTCCTTTAAGAGGCTCCTTGGCCTTTGTCTGTGGAGATGGAGAGTACTGGGAAAGACTGATACCCGAGTCACGGTAACAAAGAACTTCATCTTCCCTCCTTCGGCTTCATATGCAAGAGTGAAGCCTCAAAAGACAGTGTCATTAGGATGAAACAGATTTAAAAGCAGTGCAAACGTCTTATAAAAAGCTGTCGCGCTAGCAGCCAGCCCTCCTGGGTTTAATGGAAACTGTCATTTTTCACACATGGAAGGCATTGGAAAGAGCTGGAGAGGCTTCACAACCAAGAAGGGGATTCAGTATTAATTACATAATGAAATGCCACCCTTGCAAATGACAACAGCTATTCCGACCTTATTGCAAATTCATAATCCTGGTACGGGTTAGAGTTAGACTTTCATCTTTCTTTTATGTGCCTGCGGCAGGACAATGAAAGAGTTGATACCTATGATCTCTTCTGCTCCTAAAACTTTCAAATATATAAATCTTAGGAATCGAAGTTAGTTATTATTCTTTTCATGAAAAAAGTTCATTGTTCTGTCTGCTACGGACATTTTAAAATTAAATTTGATGAATCCTGAAACACCCATTTCCAATCATTCTGGATACAAACTGATATTTAAATTCCACAAGAATTTTTTTAATGCTAAGTATTTTTGATTACAGTATAGATAAGTTATATGACATTTAAACCTCTTGTTTTATAGATAAATCCCCAAATACTACTTTTTTTTTTCCTTAATACAAGCAGGGATGTGAATGCTGAAGGAGTAGTGTCCTATTTTTGGCATGTAAGTGTTTATGATTATAATATAAACCAGTCATGTGGGACTTTGATGGAAAGGCCTCTGCAATTGTACAATATTAATGCCTGTCGTCCTCTTTAATAACAAGGAAGTCTGTTTTGGAGGTTGGTAGTCCAGTATTATTGCCAAAAAAAAAAAATAGACCCAGGCATTCTTTAACAGCTGATTTCACTTGGAGATATTTAATCATTCCTTTCTGAATTAATTTAATTTCTGACAGCCAATTTAATACATCAAAAGGGAAAAAGAAAGCAAAACTACAAGTGAGGTTGTCTGTAATTAATAGAACTGACTTCTGAAGAACTCCAGGCTGCTCAATCCTGACACGTGAGAAGTGGCTTATTCTGAAGGGACTGTGCTCTGAAAGTGCAAAACCCAATCCAGGCTTGAGAGGAGGGGCTGTGAACCAGTTTCCCCTGTGGTGATTCAGAGCCATTGCTTAGATTTTCTCAGTGAGGGTGAGGCAGAAAGAGGATGGGGAATGTTCTGGAAAGAGCTGTCTTTTCTTCACAGAGTTTGCAAACAGAGTTTACAGGCATTAGCGTGTCTTTTGCACTAGTTTAGTACAAAAAAATGACATTACCTCTCACAGTGTTGCTACAGAAAGTCAAATCAACAAAGCGATGCCATAAAGGCAGCCATATTTACTGTGGATCCCTCAGTGTCTACAGTACATGTGGTGTTTTCTTGAGACGGTGTCAGTCGATAGACAGATCCAGAGAAATTCCCTTGAAACCAGAATCCATCAAACCAAAGTGAAATGCTTGTAAAATACTTGAGTAGAAATAAGCATCGTCATTCACTGAAAGGCAGGACTGTGCTAACTACTGTATGCATAGTCTCACATAAGCCTCCTCACGTCTGGCCTCTGAGGTGTAGGTACTGTCCTTAATCTTTATAGAGAAGGAACCTGACCCTGAGGATGCTGATGACTTGATGGCTCCATACATGGTAAGTAGTGGAAACCAAGGATGTTGATGATCATAGTTTTTCTTGAAAAAAACTATAGACTGTGTTGTATTATAGTAAGTGAATTTATCCAGCTGTTCACCTGGATTTCTCTGGAACATTTAGAATGTTAACATTTAGATGAAAAAAATGGAACTTCGTTCTTCAAACAGGATAAGCATTAATGAAGTTACTGAAGTAAAATTACCTCACAAGGATCTGAATGTAGATTTTCTATAAGCAGATATATTTTCTACCCTGGTTTCCTTACCTCTTACGTTTCCAGGCATGTGCTTAAGAAATTCATATTTATGTTGGTATTAATCACAGTGGAAATCTAATTTTATTTTTTTAAATTTTTGCTTTTTAGGGGCGCACCTATGGCATGTGAAAATCTAATTTTAAAGAGATGAATCTGCTGGGTAAAAGTCCACAAATTATATTTCATAATTACGAATGGCTTTTTCATTAATTCATTGAGTAAATATGAAACTTGAGTGCCTAATTGGCACCAGGATTTCTGACGCTGCCGGGAATACATGGGGGACGACGAGGCAGGCAAAATCCTGCTCTCATGA
The DNA here is from genome assembly GCA_004024745.2 of Catagonus wagneri. Classification (NCBI taxonomy): domain Eukaryota; kingdom Metazoa; phylum Chordata; class Mammalia; order Artiodactyla; family Tayassuidae; genus Catagonus; species Catagonus wagneri. The sequence goes on along the minus strand of PVHT020000035.1, from coordinate 3,832,568 downwards.
AACTTAGGGTTTTTTGAAAGGAAAGATAGCTAATAACCAAGAACCAATATGCTTTTATCCATTTGGAGTATCCATGATCTGGAAAGCCTCAAAGAGCCTACTTGGCTGCAGGCACAGCATTGGAACCATGGACCATTTCCTTTCCTTTCACTGCTTCTTTTTTTTTCTAATTTTTTACAATTTTTAAAAAAGGTTTTATTGAAGTACAGTTGATTTACAATGTTGTGATAATTTCTGCCCTACAGCAAAGGGATCCAGTTGTACATGTACCTTTCACTGTTACTTTTTTTCTTCTTTTTAAAATTTATTTATTTTTTCTTTATTTTTTCAAGTTTTATTGAGGTATAGTTGATTTATAAGGTTGTGATAATTTCTGCTATCCAACAGAGTGATTCAGTTACACACATACCTTTCACTGTTTCTTGGCCTCATCCACTTGAGTCTCTAATGGTCATGTACCAGTGCTAAAGCTGTTTCCTAGGTCGTGGTTCCTGAATCTGGCTGGACATTAGAATTTGGGGAGTTTTATAGTTCAGATCCCCAAGTCCTGCTGACTTGGGCTATTTCCTTGGTAAAGAGTAAACAAGTCCTTGCAGGTAATCTTCAGGCCCACTAAGTACTTCTCTCCCTCTAAACCCCACCACGACTCTGCTGGAACAGCATCTTCTTACCACCTCTCTCCTTCACTCCTGCCCTATAGAACTTTGGGTCTGGAGGAGTGAGTCACAGATATTCCGTGTTGCTTTTCTGAGGGGCTTTGACTGTATAGTCTAAATACCTACTGCTCTTTCTGTGTTTTCCTTCTGCTCCCTTTTTTTCTGGATCAAGCCATATTTTGCAGGCTCCTGGGTCCATTGCATAGACTGAGTTACCTCTCTTCCACTGCCCAGGAAGCTGCCTGGAGGTATGTCTTTTATTCCTTTTGGGCAGTCCTGAGTGGCCCTGAGCAGGTCCTTTGCAGGTTTGATCAAGCTTCTCGCTGTAATGCTGAAGTGGGGTCTCCCTGTCCTGTGTTGCCAAGTGGATCTGGATAACATATCCACTCAGAAGGAGCAAAATTGGTCCATCACAACGTCAAAGGGCTGTACCCTTTCTTTCCCTCCCCCATCTCCTGGGCAGCTACCACTTCCACTTGCCTTTTCCCATCAAAGCACATCAGAGTTGGCCTCTCGTCCTTTTGGAGGAAGGATCTCTCTTCAGTTGATCTGTCCTCTCCTCGATATATTTAACCTGTCACATAAACCACTGACTTCATCAACAGCATTGCCCTTCATCCTTACTAGGTTTTCCTGCTCATTTCCTTGGTTTCCTCTCTGAGTTTTTCTCCCACGTGATAGGACCCTGGTGCGTTACTTGCTAAGGGCACCTAAGACATATTTATTGGCTCTTTGAAAAGGAAACCAACTGGAAAGCTTGAGGATGATTATTCAGTACTTGGAATTTATAGAGAGCATTTCTTGATAGTAACTCGGGTTTCTTTTAATGTGAAGTAATGCCATTAGATGGTAGGAACCGCTAAATTGCAGCTGGGAGTGAGCCATATTTTTTTCTTCCCAGTACTTTTTTAAGAGACAACTTTTAAAAAAGTCATCCTTTGTGGGGAATTTTTCTAATGTGGACACATCAAGGTAAGTGGTCCAGGTTCATTCCAGATTCACTGAGTTTTAGAATCTCACGTTGGAAGGGGTTTAGGACAGATTGCCGGTCTTCTACTGTTGGTGACTTCTGGACTGAAAAGTTCACATTGAAGATTCCTAGACAGCTCCGAGATTTAATTCATTTGGGTTTGGATACTGGAACTAATTCCAGTCAGGTATCGATAGTTTTCTAACCTCTTAAAGTAGTGGCATCCTTTCTTGACATTGACATCCTTCATAGCAGCTCTAGATTTGGAATAGATGAAAGCAGAATTCTCTGATTGCAGAGGAAGAGGCCCCGTACTTTTGGTGGGCTCCGGATTAAGGATTCTTACATTATGCCCTGGTCCTTTCTGCCTAGTATGTGTACTTCTTGCTGACATGGAAAGTGGAGGCAAAGTGGAAATCCAGCAACCCTGCCTGCTCACTGTCATCTGTTAAAACCATACCACCTCCTCCACACCAGGGGCCTTATTCTGCACATCCAAATATGGGCAAGGAGACAGGATGTAAGAGATGTTGATATCCTGAGAAATCTAGCAGAAGCATCCAAGATCCTGAGTTAAACAAAGATCGGTTTTACTTTATTCATCAGGAGGTTACTAAGACAAGACATTGTATTAGTGCATTTTAGAAAGATTTTAAAGGACAAAGTGTAAAAAAGAAGTTTTAAACAGTTTCGATCCTGATGGCTAGAAACATTAACCCTGTTTACAGAATGCTTGAGAAAAGTAGGACATTGTAATACATTAAAGTTTTATATATTAAAACTTTCAAATCCTTAGGCAGGGAAGAGCCTTAGATAAACTCCAGACTGGTGATGGATGCCAGGTTAGGCGGTAGAAAACTAGAGATTTTAGGATTTGGGAAAGCATTTTATGACATGTTATCTTATTGAGCTTTTATAGGAACTTCTCCTGTTTCTAGGCATACATAGACAGATGGGGAGAGGTGGAAAGAAGGTTGGGATTCTAAAGCTTTATTGGCAGCCACTGTGTATTATTAAAAAAAAGGCAATTGGCTGAAAAATTCCACTGGGCTGGAATCAGGACTTCAAATGTTGCAGAAACAAATCCAGGGACCACTTTGTGTTTGTAGATACTGTGCCTGAGTCAGTCCTAGTGAATGGCCCCATCAGCAACATCAGAGATCTTTGTTCCCTGGTCCTCCAGACTGGGATGGGCCCTCCACTCTGTCATTTCATGGGGTCCTCCTGGGCTTGTAGCAATGATGCTACCTTTATTGAATTAATGACTTATGTAACTTTTAGGGTATTCTTTGTAAAGTTTATTTAATTTTTTGAGTAATTTTTAATATTAGGGTTTTTTTAATTAGTGAATTTTATTATATTTATAGGTTTACAGCAATCATGACAACCAAATTTTATAGGATTTCCATCCCAAACCGTCAGAATATTAGGGGGTTTTAAAATAAAACTTTCTCAGCAGCTGCCTTGTGGGCTGATACAGTGATTGTTTTCTTCATTACTGGAACCCAAACTGCCATAGACATAATTAAAAGAGCGTATTGAATGATGAATGAATGAGTGCTGAAAAAATCAGATTTCCAGATTTCTATCCATGTAGAGGAGCTGTTGTGGGCACTTTGGATACCAAAGAATTAGTTATGGACCTAGTGCTCTGGATTAAGTCTGGGTCTGCAACACCCAGCTTTTAGGACTTTGGGAATTGACTTAACCTTTCTGTGCTTTATTTAATGTCTATAAAAGCTGATACTAATAGCATCTACCCTGTAGAGTTTTATGAATGAATGAATGAATATGAAAGTGGACCTGGCATGTAGTTAGTGTTCATGAGTAGTGGGGTAAAGTTGAATGAATGTGCCTAAGACTAAGGCAGGAGAAATGAAGCTGCCATATGTATTTCAGACTGTCACTAATTAGAAACAGGGCCTTTACTATGACAAGGATGTCAGGAGTGGGTGAAGTCAGAGAAGGGATTTATTGCCCAAGTAGTTGAAATATGGAGGTGACATCTACCCCATTACGGCAGAGAAAATCAAGTGCAGTGGACTCTTGAACAAGGTGGGGGTCAGGGGTGCCCAGTAGAGAATCTGTATAACTTATCCCTTTGTGTGAGCGGGTCCTCCTGATTGCAGACTCTGCATCTGCAGATTCAACCAACCGTGGATCACATAGTACATACCGCAGTGTTGACTGTTGAAAAAATGAGTAAGTGGACTTGCACAGTTCCAACTCTTTGGCTGTTTGGTTTCGTTGTTTCCCAGTTTCACCTTGAAGGGATCTGGCAGACATATCCTTCATGGATCAGGGAGTGTTGCTTCAGGAGGAAGATGGGGGTCCTGGGGAGACCACCTGGGAAGACTGCACCCTTAGTCACACACACTGTGAAAGTGTTCGTGGTTTCCCTCAGCGACAGAGGAATGCTTTAAATGTTTGGAGTTTATAGTCAAGGAGTTTCCAAGTGAGGAAGGTTGTACATGACTCATTTGTTGAAGTTATAAAGCACTGTCAGTCACAGGATAAAAGAGACCCTCCAGATTTAAAATTCTTAATATTATAAGCAAACAATGAGATAAATAGAAGAGACAGAGTCCTAGAAAACCAAAGTACAATACCAAAAGAAAACCTAGGCGTTATTTGGATGCGTGAATCAAACCTTGTCTTTTTTTTTTTAATTGAGATATACTTGATTTACAATATTCTGTTAGTTTTCCATGTACAGCAAAGTGATTCAGTTATATATATATTTTTTTTTTCAGATTATTTTCCGTTATAGGTCATTACAAGACACTAGATATAGTTCCCTGTGCTATACAGTAGGTCTTTGTTGTTTATTTATTTTATGTACAGTAGTGTTTATCTGTTAAGCACATACTCCTAATTTATCCCTCTCCTTTCCCCCTTGATAGCCATAAGTTTGTTTGCTATGTCTGTGAGCCTGTTTCTGTATATGGATTCACATGTATTATCTTTGGATTCCACATGTAAATGATATCACATATTTGTCTTACTCTGGATAACTTCACTAAAGTGTACTATTCTCTAGGTCCATCCATGTTGTGGCAAATGGTAAAATTCCATTCTTCTTTATGATCAAGACTTTTTTTAAATGGAAGGTAGTGTGCTTCTGTTGAATGTAGAGTAAATTTAAGTGTTTTATTACCATTAGCATGGTAATGCTAATGGTAATTTAAGTGTTTTATTATCATTAGCATGTGAATTTACTCTGGGCTTCAGGATATGCTAAACGTTTTAGATGTGTTGTGTCAAGGTCCTCTGAGGTAGCATTAGTATACCCATTTTACATTTCAGAAACAGAGGTTTAGGGTGTCACTTCATTTGTCTGAGATTATAAAGTTCATTGTGGAGCCAGGCTTGGAACGCAGATTTGCCCTGATACCAGTGCTACTCTTTTGATTCTAATGATGCTATTATAAATCATATAATCTCAGCCCCGGAGAAATACGGATTTTTGGCAACACAAGCAACAGGTCTTAGGTTGGTGAGCAAATTTTGCTCCTCTCTTTTATTAATTTTTTGAGTTTTAGAAGTCTGTAGCATACTTTTGACCATTGTCGTGTCAGCTTGGAAAAAATCCAACCTCATGCCGCAGCTCACAGATTGTTGTCACTTCTTCTGAGAGTGACAACACCAGAAAAAAAAAAAGAAAGAAAAGAAAAAAAAATTCCCATATGTTGAGGCTTTCTGGGGAGAACAGGTCTGCTGAGATTAACTCAGAAATGCATAACAACCTGACATGGTCTTTTCCATTTGTTGCCCAGGATTGTTTTGCCCGCTTGCAAAGAGCAGAGGTCCTGGTTTTCATAGCTGCTTGTAATTTCAGCTCAGGTCTCGTTATGAAGTTTACAGTTAAAGCTTTGCAGTGGTACCAGGTTCAGGCTAAATTTGAAAGGAGCTGTGGGGGAGACAACTTCAGCATTTCCCCAGGGAACTGGACTGGAAAATTGCTGGAGAGTGAACTGTAGGGAACGAGCTTGAATTGGTCTCTTGGGTTGGCCGTAATTACCTAATGGATTTTCCATCTCTCCAGATTTTAGGAAGGAAAAAAAGAAAAAATCCCTTAAAAAATTACAACAAAACGTGAAACCTGAACCTCCTTGATTTCTCTTCAGGCCCATAAACTCCTGTCCTTCTCGCTAGCCTTTGAAGAATAGGTGTGTTCTAGGGTAGGGACGTGTGAGGGAAGACACGTGCAAGAGAAATCAGATTGAAGTGTGACTGAACACTCACAAACTCCACGCCTTATTTCCCTCTCCTAAATCCCCGCTGGATGCTGAGATTGAGCGCATTTAAGATGGCTTTGGGTACAGCTGGAACCATAGTTTAATGACCGGTATAACGTAATTATGATGGAGCATTTTGTTTTTCCATGGACTATAAAGGTATTGGTGGAGTGGCTTAGTTGTTGGCATTCTAGGGTTTCCTGGTCAAAGGGGCTTATTCTGTAGTTTACACTTAGAACACCCTCATGCCCCCCCCATACATAGCTCCATCTTGCTTGGCCATTTTGCTCTCCTGTGTAAGACTGTGCTTTGCTTTGGAAATCAATATGCTCCAACAGAGGGAGTAGTCCTTTGAGATCCCCTGTGTGTTCATGGGAACAAGAGGTGTGAGCACTTGCTGTGTGCCTGATAGTGTGTTCCAGCTGCAATGGACTCACAAGTGAAATAAACACTGACCTGCTGCTTTTGTGAATGGGAGAAGTAAATCATTTGAAAAAGAAACGGGAACACTAGAGTGAGGTGAGAGCTCTGTGGGATCAAAGGGCTTAAAAGTTCAGACAAGGGAGACTTCCCCCTGGCGTGAGGCATCATGGGAGAGGGTATTTGAATTAGCCCACAGCCTTGTCTGTGCCAAGAAGGGAGGGTCTAGCTGGGTACAGCAGCAGCAGCAGAGGCACAGGACTGGGAGGCACAGAGGTGCCTGGCAGGGGGCGGTTGGTTGGCTTCATTGGCTTGGAGCATTGGTTGTGTGGAGGATGGTAGTGGGAGAGAAAGTCAGAGCCAGATTTTGAATAGCTGTGGATGTCAGGGAGGGAGCTTGGACTTTATACATTGGGCAGTCAGGCTTTGGTGAGAAAATTTGAGGATCTTGAGCATCTTGGTGTCATTTTGAGAAGCATAATTATTGTGAAGTTATCTGGAGGCAGTATTGAAACTGACAGCCCTTATGACTTGAACCTAGCCAGAACCCAGGCTAGGACTTGAACCCACTAGCCGGGACTTGAACCTTGCCAAGAGCCAGATTGGGACTTGAATTCACATTTTTAAATTAGAATCAGTCACCCGGTGTCTGAACTTACTGAGGTTCAGGTTCTTTGTTCAGCACAGAAGGAATTCAGCAAGAGACAAAGCTATAGGCAAGAAATAGATTTATTAAGATAGGACGCTTGTGAAAGATGCAAGGAGGCTCTGCTCTGAGGATTAGGTGGGCTACAGTTTTATAGTCCAGGGGGAGCAGGGGTGGGAAAAGACCTTGTCTTCCTCTTTCTTTGAGTGGTAGCTCCTCTTTGGTATCTGGTAAGAGAGTATTTGCCTCTATAAGGTCAGACTAGGACTGTCATGGTCCTTATTCACCTCAGCAGAAGGGCGGTCCTTAAACCCCTGCCCTTGGTCTAAACCTGAATGCGGGCCTCACCCCACCCCCCACCCAGTGACCTGAGGCATATCTCATGCCTTGACTTGTCAAGCAAGCCTGCCTCCTTCTGATGGCCCTCTTGAGCAATTATTAACTTACAAGTTTCCCCAAGTTTCCCTCTCTATATATGGTCCCTTACTGGGACTTCTGCAACGACCTGTGTAACTGTCCTACTCCATGCGTCCCTATCGGTGTGGTGTGTACAGTGGGTTGGAGGAACATGGGGCAGAGAGAGACAGACATAAAAGAAGCAGGTGAGTTAGGATGAAGATGTTGGGGGATGGACCTAGAGCAGGTCGGGATGGCGATGGGGACCAGAGACCAGGGACTTTATGGAAGGAGGAAACAACAGTTGAACCAACTGATTCTTATGGCTGGAAAGAGGGGAGGGGAGGTTGAAGGATTAGAGGTTGGATGACAAAGAGAAAGTGGTGATGTACACAGAGTTAGGTGAACCAGGAGGAGTGTGGGTGTGGGTGTGTATGTGTGTGTGTGGTTGGGGTTTGTGGGGCAGGAAAGAGCTGTGGCCAGGCTGGCCTTCTTTCAGGGACTGATCTGATACTCCTTGAGCTGTGTGATCTTGGGCAAGCAGCTTCACTCCTCCGAGCACGTTTCCACATCTATAAATTACACCTTTAATTCTTAGGATTTATTATTCCAAATATTAATTGTTTAAGGAAAACGAGGATGGAATGGTTCAAGCAATTTTTAGAGAGTAAGGAAAGAGAGGAACAGGAAATGCAATGTGGAAATCTTCTGAACTTTCTGCTGCTGCGTAAGACTTAGACTCTTGACATTTAGAGCGGAAAAATACAATTTAAGTGAATGATGAAAAGAAGGGTATGCTAATTAGTTCAGTGAAGAAGTTTCCCCCTTTGACACTTAGACGGCAATAATTTGGGGGGGGGCGGCACCTACACTGGTCACGTTCATAATGAAGGCTAACTCAGCGATGGGTAATAAATTGGAAGTGGGCTGAAATTTCCAAGAGACTCATACTAATGGACATGTAATGAATATTACAAACTAAAAAAAAAAAAAAAAATAGAGTGACTTCAAATTCTACCTTAGATTGGTGGGATGGGTGGGGGTATTTAGTGCTCAAAACTCAGCGTTTTAGAGAGAAGTGAAATCTTTCTCCACATCTAACAACTTGTAAATAATCCTGGGGCTTCTAAGCTACTTGAAATTTTGTTGAGTTGAAATGAATTGGAAAGGAACCAGACCTGTCTTGGAAAACGAATGGACGGAGCTTTCTTAAATGCTGGAGGGCGCCTAGATGACCTCCCCAGGTTTTAAAGGAGAAAGTTTTCAACCTGCTTTCATCTCCTCTCCGTCTGGGCATTTGTCATGTAAGGGATGGCGAACAGAAGCCCCACGGTTGGGGTGTTTTAAAGATGGGACCAGAGTTCGTCCACCGGTCTTTGAAGGATAAGACAGTTTTACTTACCAGGCATAGGATCTATTACACCCTGAGCAGCTGCTATTTTTGAGGCAGGAAAGTGAAGCTGAAGAGCTTTGTACAGCTGTCATGCAGAATTCTAAGCACCCATTTTACAAAACCTGTCAATGTGACCCGGTTTCTTGGGCAGATGCAGCCTTTGGCTGTAGCCCCTTTCTCTGCTCGCCCTCTTCTTTCATCAGTTTTGTTTTTGTTTCCTGTTAGGAATGTTCCAGATTTAGCAGCTTGTAAGTGGGATGTGTGTGTGTGTGTGTGTGTGTGTGTCTTTTAAGTATATTTGTTTGTGTGCTTGAACTCAGATTCCTATTTGTCCTGCAGGAGTCACATATAAAATAATTTGACTCAGGCCTCTGAAGATTTTGCCCTGTAGGGAAAAGAAATCCTTATCAGCTTTCTTATTTGGTTATAAAAGTGGTAAGGCATGGAATTGGAACAGATGGCTCAAAAAAAAAAAAAAAAAAAGCTGGACTGATCTCCTTTAGTTAAATTTTGCTGATGGTTTCTTTAAAAGCTTTGTGAACTCCCACTTTCAGTGGTTCTTTTAGGGCCTTTAAGGGTAAATGCATCCATGTGATAAGCTCCCATCCAGGTATGTTACAGGAAATAGACCATAAACTAATTCAGGACCCAGGATCTCGACCAGGAAGCCTCTTTTATGTATCTCTAATAAATAGATCATAAAGTTAGTGTATCAGCTGATCCCTTGGCATCCTGGAGTTGAGACAGTGTAGTTACCATTTCCGGTTGTACCTGAGGGGTCCGTGTAGTGGACAGCCTGCCTCTGATAAGTTAAAGTGGACATGAGAACATCTTTTCATAGGAGAGTTCAGAAGATTTTGAGAATTGCCAGCTGAGCAGGCTGACACATAGGACATCAGAGAAACACCAAAATAACTTAAGTAGTGGGTATCTTGCTGGCTTTTTGTCTGCAGATACTAAGCAGTATGAATAGCTGGGGAAAAAGTGTTATATCACTATCTGTGGATAGTGTGGTGATAGTTTATTATAGGGCCGAGTTACTGAAAAAGAAAGAGCTGTATCATTACTTATATTAAAAAATGCTGTGACAGTGTACTGCTCGTGATGAGTGTTGCTCCCATTAATCAGCCCAAATCCCTGTACTCAGGGGATTTTTGAAGAGATAGTATTTTCCAAGGCAAAAATTATTTCAGTCTCTTCACGGGAGGAATTTTAGGATGTGAGGAGGAATTCCTCTAAGCAAGAAAGCCATTTACTGACTTCAGATCATTAAATAGGAAAGGGAAGGAGAAATATGTCCGGTTTAAAGACATCTTAACGCAACTCTCCCGCAACCTGCGGCCTCAGATCTCTGGGTGACTGCAGTGTGTAGCAGACCTGCCTTGCCTGTAGACTTAGTGGATGAAAACTGGATTCCTCCCTCTTTTTTCCTTTTGATTGGATATTAAAAAGGGTTGAGAATTGTGCTTTAAGATGAGATATTTTAAGAACAAAGCTTTAGTTTGCTCTCCCCCCTCCCATTTGGCTATTTTCTTATTTATGGACATTGTAGCCCAGCTCAGAAGAGACTAGCAAACCTGCTGTCACTGAGTGGACCCATTTCAGTGTCATATTCAATCCAAGGGTCTCGTGGCTTCCACCCAAAGGGAGGTTGTTACTCCAACCCCTTTGTGGCTGCATACCTTATATATGAGTACTTGATTTCTCTCTAAAAACAGAGTAATACCACAACTAGGAGTTAAAGGCAAGATAACTTTCAATCTGCAAAGCACTGGCTCTTTGACCCACTCATGCTGGCTGCATCCCAAGGCATTTTAGCCATTGCTTTCCTTAAGGATTCTCCCAATTCATGCCTTCTAATTAATTATCCAGTTAAATAATGCTTCTCTCTTTCCCCTGAATTCCAGACTTTCTTATTCCTCTATTGCCTCCCTCTATTATATATTTGCTTTTTCCTTTACTTTCTTAATGCCTTAGTCTCTAGAAGAGTAATGGACTCAGGCGTTATTTTGCTTCCATGTGACCTAAAGAAACTTACACAAAGGCCACCATATTAGATTAGCTCACCTGAGGCATCTGAAATGACAGAATGATGATAAGAAGGTCCAGGGAAGGAACAGTTAATTGGAAATCCCACTCTTTTTTTTTTTTTTGTCTTTCGTTGTTTTAGGGCCGCACCTGCAGAATGCGGTGGTTCCCAGGCTAATTGGAGCTACAGCTGCTGGTCTATGCCACAGCAATGCAGGATCTGAGCTGCATCTGCAACCTCATGGCAACGCTGGATCCTTAACCTACTGAACGAGGCCAGGGATCAAACGCGCAACCTCATGGTTCCTACTTGGATTCATTAACCACTGAGCCATGATGGGAACTCCCGGAAATCCCACTCTTGAACAGATCACAAAATAGAAGGACCTCAGAAAACTAAATATAGGCCTACCATATGACCCAGCAATCCCACTCTTGGGCATATATCCGGACAAAACTTTCCTTGGAAAACATACATGCCACCTGTATGTTCATTGCAGCACTATTCACAGTAGCCAAGACATGGAAACAACCTAAATGTCCATCAACAGATGAATAGATTAAGAAGATGTGGTATGTATACACAATGGAATACTACTCAGCCATAAAAAGGAACAAATAATGCCATATGCAGCAACGTGGATGGAACTAGTGACTCCCATACTAAGTGAAGTAAGTCAGAAAGAGAAAGACAAATACCATATGATATCACTTATATCTGAAATCTTTAATATACAGCACAAATAAAGCTTTCCATAGGAAAAAAACTCATGGAGAACAGACTTGTGGTTGCCAAGGAGGAGGGGGAGGGAGTGGGTTGGACTGGGAATCTGGGGTTAATAGATGCAAACTATCGCCTTTGGAATGGATAAGCAATGAGATCCTACTGTATAGCACAAGGAACTATATCTAGTCACTTATGATGGAGCATGATGGAGGATAATGTGAGAAAAAGAATGTATGCATGTACGTGTGACTGGTTCACCTTGCTGTATAGTAGAAAATTGACAGAACACTGTAAAACCAACTATAATGGAAAAAATAAAAATCATTTAAAATTAAAAAGAAAAATAGGAGTCCTCTGTAACTGCCCTCAATTGGTAATAACTCCACATGGGTAGTTTTTAATAGACTTCAGAATTCCTTGTCTTTCTTTTTCCTATATTTTTTGGTAAACAGGTGTCAAGAAGTACTTTCATTGACTTGAGAGCTGGAGAGGAAGAGCCAAGTACTCCCTCTCTTTTGCAGAATTTAGAGGAGTCACTTGACATATTAAGCTCTTTTCATGAGCTGAGGAAACCTCAGCTCAAAATTTGGAGATCCCAATCCCTGAGGTACTTTTAAGGCATCGTTGGCCTGGTCCTTCTTGTTGGAACTCAGCAAAGATCGTCAGCCACTTTAACGACACATTCATCATCTCAGGAAATGAGACAGATCCCTTTCTCTATCCAGGGGAATTTTTGCTGGTCCTTTATGAATGGGCAGAGCATAATGTGTTTCATATAGTTTAATGAAGTAATAGCCACAATCTTTACTTTGCGAACTATTTGGGAATTAATGCATATTTCCCTTCTTGAGAAAATTAGAAGATTTCACGTGACACTGAGGTAAGACCAGGGTTAGGAAATATCCTCAGTAAAAGGAACGCTGTGACAGCACGCACGTTTGTGAGTCTGTGACAGCTGGCCCCAAAGCAAGTGATCGTAGATGCTTCTGAAGGATGATTGTCAGTTCTCTTCCATAAGGGACAGGATAATAGAAGCACAGAGAAATGGAGACAGTTATTCTTTCCTTACTGTTCTCATTTAGCTAGTAAATTCTACCAAAATGCAGGCATTCCTCTTTGGGCCTATAATACACCTACGATGATATCTTTTATCATCTTTTTCACTTTGTAGCTAGTTTCTATACCCCATGTTGTTTCTTCTCATACATGGAACTTTGGTCACCTCCACCTGAGAATCCTTGGTGTCTTCGTTCCCTGTGTCCCACAGTACAGTGCTGAAGAGACAAAGGTTTGTGTGTGACGGGGCATCTCTGTGTTAATCCTGCCAGCCTTCAGGGGGTACCATACTTCTTGAAGTCCCCCCCCCCCATCGTTTTCTTCTTCAGTTCCTGGTTTTTCTCAGGGTTTTGTGTCACATCACAATCTGGAATTATATATATATGTATAATTTGCCACTCTTTCACATTGGACAGTTGTAAATAGGAAATTTATTTCTTGAGAAAGATTTCGTATCATCAACGCTGTGGGAATAATAACCGTATCTCTGCTTTATAAAGATTTTAAGGGTTTGCAAAACACTGTTTATCATGCCTCTGAAATTTCCTTCCTTGTATCTGTACAAGATGTGAAGATTGGATCTGCTAGATAAAATTCTACTTTTTCTAAAATATGCTATGTTTGGCGTTTTAATATAATGCCACAGTATATGTGTGTTCTAATTTTAATTTTAATTAAAAAATTTTATTGGAGTACAGTTGACTTACAGTGTTGTATTAGTTTCAGGTGTACAGCAAAGTTGAATCAAATATATGTGTGTGTGTGTATATATATATGTAATATATATAATATATATTCTTTTTCCTATATAGGTAATTACAAACTATTGAGTAGATTTCCCTGTGCTATGCAGTGGGTTCTTTTCAATTATCTGTTTTATACAGTAGTGTATATATGCTACTCCCATCCTTATAATTCTGTAACTTAAAATTTTAATTGTAAATACTTACCAATGAACAGGTGGTGAAATATTTCCCCAATTTATCATCCCTTAGCATTGATCATATCCTTTGTATTGCTTTTAATCTCTCTCTCTCTCCCTCTCTTTTTTTTTTTTTTTTTTTTTTTTTTTTTTTTTTTTTTTTTTTTTTTTTTTTTTTTTTTTTTTTTTTTTTTTTTTTTTTTTTTTTTTTTTTTGTTTATGACTTACTTTTCTAAGGCCCCCAAGAGCGGAGATCTACTTTCAGTATTAGCTATTAGGAGGAAAGAAAGCTGACCTTTCCTGAACAACCACAGTGTTCTAGGCATTGCGCTAGAGAAGTGCTACAGGATAGGTATTATTACCTCCATGAGAAACTGGGCTACTGAGTAGTCAACTAAGTACTCTATATATGTCCATAGCTGGTTCAAGCTATTGACCAAGCACTACCAAGCCCACAGTCTCATTTCTGTTTTACCACATGCCTCTTCTACTTTGCATATTCTAAGGTGTCATTTTGTTGACTTTGGCTAATTTCAGCCAAATGATCAATAATAGAAGCTAGGGTAATACGATATTTTCCTTGTCTCATGACAAGCCAAGGGACATTACCCTAATGCTAATATTTATTTCGGATTTGAATCCAAAACAACTTGAGACTCCAATTTTTGAACCTTGTTTTCTTGTTTTGCCTGTTTCAGGATAGTGGGGCTTATTTCATTGGTTTCCACATGCGAAGAACGGACCATGAAAACGGTTAGGTAGAGTGTCAGTGAAATGTGTATGGAAATAGTTAAATTGTGGAAACCAGTCTCGGGTTGTTTTAAGGACAGTAAAGTCATCTCTGGCCCTCTGTCCTGTAGAACACAGTGTGCATTTAAGCAGCTTGACCAGTGGTTTCGGATGACCACTGTCACACACCACACACTTACTGTGGGGGAATCCAGGTTGCCATGACAACAGAAATATTTTTCATCTTCCCTCTTTTGGAGTATAAACACATGAAGTTGGAATGTTGCTTACATTCACATTTCCTATTTATCTTTTTTGACTTTATATCACAAAGAAGTGAGGAAGACACAAGCTGTATGTCTTCAGAGTTACACAGTTGTTTCTGTCTGTCACTCACAGCTCCTAGTGGAGGTCCTGGAACTCAGCTTGGCTGTCACCGGGTACTGTGACATCTTTTCTTAGGGTCAGTTACAAGGAAAGATTAGACCTCTTTCATTATTGTTCTCATTCGGAGATTAGCAATTATAATTCATTTCAACGTGGATGTGAAATCTAAACCTTAAGTAAAGAGGGTTCAGAATCAGAGATACGGTGGGCCCGCTGCCTTTATAGATGGTGAGGACTTCCTTCTGTGAATATTCTATAAGGGGCTTTCTTGAAATTGAGGAGAGGGGAAAAAAGAAAAAGTAAGAGAGGAGGAAGAAAGAAACGAAACAGTGGCTAAGCCAAGAGTCTGGAAATGACCCGCAGGCCCTCTGGGGCTTTTTGTCTTGGGCATCCCTTCGTTGAGACCTACGGGATGAGTTAAGAGGACAGCAGAGAATTTATCTAGGCGCTGAAACCCCGTATTTATTTGAGGGATAGCAAACATACTGGCTTCTGTTTCCACGAGCCTAAAGATAAACATTGCTAAGGAGATTAAAAAAAGAAAAAAAACACAACCCTGCCGCCTCTTCCTTTCATACATCCTCTCCCTCCATCATTCTCCCTCCCTCCCGCCATTCTCCCTTTTTTTTCCTATTTCCTCTCCATTTTCCAGATTGGACTCAGGGCCAGACCATGTGTTGGGAGCTGCAGATAAAATGGTGCCTGGGGCCGACCACTTTTTCTGTCTTCACAGAGCCTCAGTCTCAGGGGAAAGACAGAAGATTACAGGATGCTACCCACCCCAGCATCCTCTGAGCGGCCAAGCGAACACCATGGCCTCTGGTGCCGGGAGGACCTCCTGGGAGGCTAAGGTTGAGGGAAGGGCAGAAGTCTCCAGGCTTCTTTTCCCCTCTCCTCGCATCCTTCTTACCCCTTTCCTTCCATTATTTCTTCCCATTTTTTGAGATTATCTGGAATATTTATCCCAACTGAAATTAGGGTTTCGATAACTACTGATTTGTTATTACACATCAGGCACAGTTTGTAGTATCTTCCTCCAAGTCTTTCACTTGGAAGGAGATTTATCTCAGCTTCTAAAAGGCTTTTTACAGAATTCACGACTAGTTCTGCATTAAGAGAAAGGGGGTGATACATAAGCTACATTGCTTTTCAAAATTCATCAGCATAGCTCTCTGAGCAGTTTAGGCTGTTCATTTCATTCTTTCAGTTTGAGAACCTGGCCTCGCCATGAAAAATTATGTCCAAACATCCTTGAAACTGTATCTTCTGTTTAGTATGGGCAGGAGCTAAAGAAGTGTCTTCAGATCCCAAATGCTGTTTATTCCATGTTTGACACGTACAAATCCTCCTTGATAAACTGTCATTAGGGAGGTGTATTGAGCTGTGTGGCCGCAGTTGATAGGTACTTTTCAGCTTTTATCACTGTCTGTGTCAGAAAATTAAGTGTAATCTAGGGTGCTTTCATTCCTTTATTAACTCTAGGGGGTATATTTTATATTAGGGAATTTAGTACAACATTTTGCCTTGGAGAAATGCATGTCTCTTCCAGTCTGACAGTCTCAGCCCGCTCTGTCTGGAGGGTGGTGGCTAAGAAATCAGAAAGCCTTTTGCCCACCCTCTGGTTGAAAACCCTCTGCTCAGGGGTAGCTAGAGTTGTTCTCAGAGACTCACCTCATTGACACTTCTGTTTTGTTGTTGTTGTTTTTGTCTTTTTTTTTTTTTTAAGGGCCATACCCATGGCTTATGGAAGTTCCCAGGCTAGGGGTCGAATCAGAGCTGTAGCTCCCGGTCTACGCCACAGCCACAGCAATGCCAGATCCAAGCTGCACCTGACCTACAGCACAGTTCACAGCAGCACCAGATCCTTAACCCACTGAGCGAGACCAGGGATCGAACCCGCGTCCTTCACGTATACTAGTCGGGTCATTACCACTGAGCCACGAAATTCTGACACTTCGGTTTTGCAGAGAGGAGAGGGTGTATCTTCTATTTGTAGGGGGATTATTTGCAGAAATTTTATGGAAACACTGTCTGAAAATTTGGGTGTGCTCTTTGGGTACCTCTTCTGATTTCATCTGATGATTTTCGTTCTCTGTGATTCATGCCTCCTACTCCTCAGTCGATTCTGGCCCATCACACACAGTGAGATTCCATAAGCAAACGGCCCTGTAGCCTGTGTCTGCATGCTGCCCTGTGCTGATGGAAATCTTCCAGAAGGACCTTGGACCTGGCCACTGATTGCTGCTGTCTGGTGTGGAAAGGCAGTGAAACGCTGCGCACCTCACAGTGCCTTGATTGTCACCAGCCACAGCTCCCTGTGTTCCCACCATGCCCCTGCTTGGTACCAACTCATTTATTGGAAACATTTACTGGGAAAGAGACCTACTTGACCTTCATGAGTTTACCATCTTAGTTTTTATTCAGGGCAGAAGAAATGGGACCAAAAACAAGTCTGTATGCACCTCCACTCCTCAAAGATGAAAACAGTGTAGAGATTGCTCATTGTAGGTCCAATCTTTTATATTTGCAGAGAATTTCTAGGAGTTTCCTTCTTGGCTTAGCAGAAACACTTTTTAGGGGTGGCCCTAAACAGATTAAAAAAAAGAAAAAGAATTTCTAAATAAATGCTGAGACCTCCTGCCAGGAATGTAATTATTTAGTTTTTTTTTTTTTTTTTTTTGGTCATTTTGTCTTTCTAGGGTTACACCCTCGGCACATGGAGACTCCCAGGCTAGGGATTCAGTTGGAACTATAGCTGCCAGCCTACACCACAGCCACAGCAACGCCAGATCCGAGCCATGTCTGTGACCTACACCGCAGCACATGGCAATGCAGGATTCTTAACCCACTGAGTGAGGCCAGGGATCGAACCCACAACCTGACTGTTCCTAGTCGGATTCGTTTCCGCTGTGCCACAACAGGAACTCCCTAATTAGTTAGTTCTAATTGGATAACCTTAAGTATAGGAAGAATATGATGGATATGTTTTGACGGGGTCAGGGGAAGGAGAACGTAGAAGTTAGGGTCCCCTTAGCAGCCTGAAGGTGCAAAGAACTTGGGGAGGGTTCTAGGGCCAAGAGTAGAAGTTTGGGAACAGTTATTTTTAGGGAGGAACAAAGAAAGGGTTTAGAATATGGAAAATAGCAGTGGTGTTGATGGGAAGGGACCCTGCCCCCTCGTCCCTGCAAGTAGATCTACGAATTAGACTGCTCTTGTCTGCTTTTTTTTTTCCTTTTTTTTTTTTTTTTTTGCACTTGTGGCATATGGAAGTTCCTAGGCTGGCGGTCGGGGTCGAGTCAGAGCTATAGCTGCCGGCCTAGGCCACAGCCACGGCAGCATCACACAGCAACTCTGGATCCTTAACCCACTGAGCCACTGAACGAGACCAGGGGTCAAACCTGTGTCCTCATGTATACTGTTCAGATTTGTTTCCTCTGCACCACAGTGGGAACACCCAGAGATGAGTTCTAAGTTTGGATCTGTCTCGTGTCAGTGCCCAGGCTTTTTGTACTCCCCCAAGGTAAGGCTGTTCAATTAGTTAGTGATAAAGAGAATGGGCTAGAACCTAGGTTATCTTATTCCCCTAAACAGAGGTCTTTCCAATATATTATACTACTTAATTTGGAAAAATTTGAACATGTATGCCAATTGTAAAAGAGCTTAATATAGAATTCCTTTTCTTAATTTTTTAAAAAGTAGAAAAGTTCCTTGAGATGATGATCTCATCAAGCTTTTTTTTTTTACCTACTTCACTTTTTTTTAATTTTTATTTTTTTTTTCATCAAGCTTTTTTAAAGCTTGGTTTTTTGCTTAGAAGGTAATTGAGTTTTCAGATGCTTCAGTAACTTAATTTTAATCTCTGGTTGCTCTTCTGTATATATTTCTGTTCTGTTCAGATGATAAGTATGCAATTGTGGTTACCCTGATTAATGTTTTACATGTTTCCGCAGGCATTTGTACAGAATTGACTAAAATATAAGTTACCCTTGGCTTCAGAAAACTCTTGGCATTTAGAAGCATGCACAAAATATACCCTTTGGTAAGCAGTGTTCCAGCTTACAATTTTCTTCCTTTTAAGGAAGGGGGGAGAAAAAGAGACATTTTCAAGGGAGATTTTGGTTACAGTAGAGACACTCTGGTTTGAAGCCATTATTTTTTTTCCATTTCAGCCTTTTCCTGGAGAAGTTAAAAAATGGATGTATTCAGGTGTTTTTAACATGATGAGCTGGAATGGAATGCAGAGTCAGCTCTTTTCTCCTCTTCATCTCAGAGCAAACATATCACCGTATCTTAAATTGCTTTGGGTCAGAACACTGTTTGTTGAATTATTCAATAGTATGAACTGGTAGAATTAGAGGATTCATTAGACTGAAGGTCAAAAGTTAAGTTTCAAACATTTCCTTATAGTTATGATATGCACAATGTTGACAGACTTCAGAAAGGCCGCAGGAGCTGAGAGATGTGTGGTCTTTTAATGAGCTAAAAACACTCTTTTGCTTGGCCATGTAGCCCCTCGACCACTTGGAAGTCCCCTGAATTCAAATCACTTGGGTCTGTGTTAGATCTTTGGGCAAGTGTGTCCTGGGTAAGATTCCCACTGGTTACTTTCACAAGATATTTAGGTGAGAGTGGAAATTGTTTTATTGATTGATTTTCATTTCCTGGTTTCTCCATTCCATGAAAAAAAAAAAAAAAAGAATCTGGGTCATTTAACTAGAAACAACAGGACTTTCTGCTCTTTAGTTCATCTTTATTTGTCGGAAGAGCCTGTGGCTTGAAGGCATAAGATGGAAACTGTATTAAGCAGATTTCTTACTAGAAATGATGGCAGAAGAAAGGATAATAGCACTACTGTGCGTGTGCAGAGTACCAGTTTCTCTTGGGCAATAAAATATTTACCTGCCTTCTGCTTTACTCGTGTGTCTGTCTGTAGAAGGTACTTAGTGTGGGGTATTGGTGGTTGAGGCAGTAGGCAGAATCAAACCAATAACGCTGTTCTGCCCACTGTGTTCCCCTTCCCACTAAGCATCTTTGGGAATTTGGAAAGTGTTCTACAGTATACCCTCCGGTGCCGCTCAAGAATTCATTTTCTTGCTGTCTGTTGAAACCCACTTCTTTCAACATGCATTAAGCTGTTGGTTTGGACACTTCAGAAATAATTGATGGTGAAGCCATCTGCAGAAGAAGATGTTCCTTTACTTCTTTGGCCCTGGCCACTGGTCTTCTCCATTACGGCTCTTTCTCTCCAGGTGATTGATGACATCTTGTTGATCTGTATTTTAAGACTGTAAGCTGCTGGGGTGGGGGCGGATTTCTCAGCAGTGTCTGATACAGATGACTGCACCCTTTGTCTTGAAGCACTTTCATTCTTGGTCTTCAGTGATATTACCCTGCCCTGGTTTTCCTCCCTCCTCCCTGGCCATTCATTTTTGGTCTCCTTTATTGACCCTCCTGTCAATGTATAAATATTGAGAGTGTTTCAGTCGTGAACCTGGACACTCTTTTCTCTTTAGCTACATTTTTCTTCCTTACCTCTAGTGATATCATTTAGTCCGTTGGTATTAATGCCATCTATAGGTTAATCACTCCTAAATTTATATATCTAACCAAGCTCCCTGTTGTATGTGTGAGGGACATCATGTACTTATGTGACTAAAGAGAACGAATGCTCTCCCAGTAACCACCCTGAAAGCTGCTTTTACCCCAGTCTTTTCAACCTCCGTAAATGGCACCATCATCCACCGTTTCCTCAGGCTAAAAATCTAAGAATCATCCTAGATTTCTCTTTCCTGTATTTCTCACATCCACACCATTTTAGCCCATCTTGTCTGTTTTACTTCCAAAATGTATCCTGAACCTGACTTCTCACCATCTCTGCTGTTCCAGCCCTTGTTCAGGTGATCAGCCTCTCTTCCCTGGACCACTGCAGAGGCTCCTGTCCAGGAGCGGTCTCCCTGCCTCTAGTCTCCCATTGTTGTTGTTTTTTTTTTCTCACTTTTTAGAGGCTGCACCCACGGCATATGGAGGGAGATTCCCAGCCTAGGGGTCTAATCGGAGCTACAGATGCTGGCCTACACCACAGCTGCAGCAACGCCAGATCCGAGCCACATCTGCGACCTACACCACAGCTCACGGCAACGCCGAATCCTTAACCCACTGAGCAAGGCCAGGGATTGAACCTGCAACCTCATGGTTCCTAGTCGGATTCATTTCTGCTGAGCCACGGCGGGAACTCCCAGTCTCCCACCCTTAAAATTCATCCTCCACACTGAGCCGGAGTGATGATCAGGACACATCATCATCTTGCGTGAAGCCTTCCAATGGCTTCCCATCAATACTGGTAGGAAATTTAGACTCCTTACCGTAGCCTTGAGGTTCCTCATCACCTGTAGAGCTGACGATAGGAAGGAACAGCGAATCCACTGAAAGGTGTTAGCAGGGAAATGCAGGCGGGAGTACCGTGTTCATAATACTCTGCCTTTATGCAGATCACCAAGCAGGATAGAAATCTAGCATGTAAGGCCGAGTGGTCTGTGCCAACTTCCTGGCTAAAGATGTTCTGTTCCAGCGCAAACTTTGCATTCCCATGGCAAGATTAGGCGACATTCTGAGCTGTTCACAAATGTGTGACCTTTTGTGTATTACAGAGTAGCGGTGGTGATAGTGCCTGGGAAGGTGAACGAGGCCTGGATTGTGTGCTCAGGGAGCTCTGAATGAGTAAATACGAAAATAAGCAACATAAAAGGCAGAATATGATTTAGGCAAGCAGAAAGAAGCAGAAAGTAGTAGCGGGTGTTTGAAAGTGGGGAAATCACAGGTAGTTTGGAGGGAAGGTGGGCGAGAATGAAGACGGAAGGCTGCCTGGAAGAGGGGCCGTTTGTGGAGCACATGTGGTAGGAGGTGGGGCAACTGGGGAAAATCTGTCCCCAGTGACTAAAACGTTAAGGAAGGGTAATCCTCGGGTGTCCTTCACTTCCATTATTGTCCATGACCTTGGACAACCTTGTTAAAGAAAAGATTGCCAAAGAAGCCTGCTAGACCTTTTGCCAAAGTCCAGGAAGATCTTTCTGTTGAGCCAATAAACTATTGATCTGCAAACCTGCTGTCTAGCTTGAGATAGAAAGCTGACCTACACGCTGTCAGAATCGTAACTGTCAGCGGGGACACTGGGGGAATCCTACCCCTCAGACTCTGAGGTCCACTTTTTTTTTTCTTTTTACAGTAGATAATCTTATTGACAATGATACAGAATTATTTTACATTCTTAGATAAGACACTAGTAGATGCTTGATTTTATTTATTTATTTATTTAGGGCCACACCCATGGCATATGGAGGTTCCCAGCCTAGGGGGTTGAATTGGAGCTGTAGCCCACAGCCACAGCAATGCTGGATCGAAGCCACGTCTGCGACCACACCACAGCAACACCGGATCCTCAACCCACTGAACAAGGCCAGGGGTCGAACCTGCATCCTCATGGACACTAGTCAGATTCGGTCCTGCTGAGCCATGATTGGAACTCCCTAGTAGATGCTTGATTTTAGTATCGTATAAAGGAAAACAAGAAGGAAATTAATCTGAAGTGTTCATCATTAACTGTTCTTATCACAGCAGGAGAATCTGGAAACACAGTGGAACCCGCACATCCTACAATCCGGGGAAAGGAGTTTGGCTCTGGCTGGGGGGTGGAGAACCTTCATCTGTTGAGATTGTGCCTTCCTTTTCTGAACATTTATATAGGAAGAGCCAATGATTCTTAGTGCGGAATAAGTTAAACACACTTTGGAAAACAGAGGTCAGCAGTGTGAGTGGTTTCTCCTAAGTCAGGTTTTCATGCATCATCTACTGGCATGCCATTGATGGGTGCTCCTTATACCTACGCCTCCTTACTTCCTGTTTTTCTTTAAATCAGTCCTCTATTTTACTTAAGTAAATGGAATCTCATCCTTAACAGTATCTGTAAAATCATGAGATATGCCAGTTATATATTTTCCAAATTATAAACCACCTCTGTTCATCTCATGTATTTTATAAAAGTGATGCCCACATGCCAAATCTGTTTGTATGGGACTTATGTCTTCTGCCTTTAAAGTCATTTCCGCTTTGGGGGGAAAATGAAATGACTTCTTCACCATCTTTGTAGCGGTCCTATTAAGCTCTTCCCCTTTGTCTCCCCCTCCCCCGCTCCTGCCAGCCTCTCCCCACCCTTCCAGATTCTGTAACATTCTAAGCCTGCAGGGATCTTAGAGGACATAATAAAAAAGATCTTGGGTATTTTAGGATTTGAAGTGCAATGAAAGGAAATTACTGCCACACTGAATCGCCATTTAATGGGAGATGGTGATATCGATCTGGTAATGTTTCCTGCGGTCCTAGTTGTAATAACTGTATAATATCATACACTTTATCAAAATAATTTAAAAGCCGGCAAATGAAGTTGTTAGGGAGCCTCTGTGTAAAATGAAATGAAAGTCACAGGGTCTAGAAGATGTGGGAGGAAGAACAGACTATATTTAGTCCCATAGGGCTAAAATGGGGGAGGGCCACAAAGCTCTGTAGACAGAACAGATTTCTGAAAATCAAGTTCATGCCCACAGGGGCTCTGAGTCCCTATTATTCCATGGAGAGTAAAGAATGATGCTCTCATCCCCTCGTTTGTTTTAACCATTATTAGTCTTCTGAGCTGATGTAAGTTAGCCTGCAAAGTTGCTTGATTTGTAGGTTATGATTATGTTTATTAGAACATTTCTGGTGTAATAAACTGACTTTATGAGGGGCCCGCTATCAGCAGGTTGCAAGTTTAGTGCCTAGCTCAATGCGTTGGTTTTTATAGCCCGGAATGAGATGTCTGCTGTTATCAAAAATTTAATGAAAATTATGATGGTATTTCTCAGCTTCCTTATTAAAAAATCAGGTCTCAATATTTCTAAAACTTTCATTATTACCGTAATCAGTCGGTACTCCTGTTATCTTTCTTGGGCACTAAAATTCTTGCAGTTTCACATTTTCATCGATACTGTTTTGTCACTGTTTTCTTCACATGATTAGAAGGATGATTGAGTGTAATCAAGGGGTTTTTCTCTTTCTTTTTTTGGGAAAATAGGCATAGGTTGGAAAAACATGCTCCTGTGTTTTCCTTTACTCTCAAACTACTACCACACTTTACTTCCTGTCTGACACTGGGTGTGTGAGGTGTCCGCACACAGCAGGCATTTCTGCAACACCAGCTGGGGCTCCTAAAGTTCAGTTCAGTTCTGACACTGTCTACCTGGAGGTAGCATCATACCCCTCAAGTGAAGTTCTCAGTATCACAAGACTCTCCCCACTTTGGGTACCACCTGCAATTCTCAGGTTGTCACCTCTACTTCCGATCGACTGGGCTATAATTTGGGGTTCCCATGACCCCCTCCCAGTGTTTCATAATTTGCTAGAACAGCTCGCAGAAGTCTGGGGAACACTTATGGTTAGCAGTTTATCATATGATAAAGGATAAGATGAACAACCAGAGGGAAGAGATACACAGGTCCAGGTGTGTGGGAAAGAGGACTGGGCTTCCTGCCCCTTCTGGGAACACCACCCTCCCAGCACCTCCAGTTGTCCACCAACCTGAAGGCTATCCGAAGTCATACTTTGGGGATTCTTATGGAGGCTTCATCGCATAGGCATGCTCCATTGTTAACTGCGTCTCCTGTCCCCTCTTCCCAGACTATGGGACAGGGCAGAAATTTCCAAGCTTCTCATCATGGCTTAGTCTTGAGAGTTTCAAGCACCTGATCATGGCTTGGTCTTTCTGGTGACCATTCCCCATCCTGAAGCCATCGAGGAGCCCACCCAGAGCCACCTCATTAGAACAAAAGACACCTCGATTGTTGCGGAAATTCCAAAAGATTTAGGAGTTTTTCATCAGGAACGAGAGAGTCGAAGACCAAAGATTAGGACAAAATGTTGCTCCTGATACTGTTACCACTTAGGAAATTACAAAGGTTTTAGGAACTCTGTGCCAGAAACTGGAAGCAGAGACCAACACACACACACACACACACCCTTCCTCTGTATGTATTTTGTATTTTTCTAGTATGTCACAAAGGGGCTCTTCTTTTTGTTATTGTAAAATACCACAAGTCTTCTCGATCTGGTCTTCAATTAAAATTTTATGATTACGGTGAAGGATCACAACTGTCTGATTTGGAATTATTGATAAAAAGAGGGTTTTCTAGGAAATCAAGTAGTATTGCAGCTAATTGCAGTTGTACAGATTGCAAGCGTGATTTTTGAACACTTGAGATGCATTAAATTGTTTGACCACTTCTGGTATACTTTGCAATCTCATCTTCTGTGAATGTGATATGTCAGTTAAGCAGCATTTTAAAATAATTAAACTGTGCAGGACTTCTTCTCGAAAGTATTTTGGCCAAGGGTGTACATACACTTTTAAAACTTCAAAAATACTTTACACTTAGTGAAGACCTTTATGTTATTTCATTCTGTTTCTGTGCTTTTCTTTATCAGTTTAGGGACAGAACCATAATATATTGACTTTACTATTATCTTAGTAGTTTCATTTTATCCCTTTTTTTGATTTTTAAATTGTTTTATTGAGCTATAATTGACATATGATACTGTGTACGTTTAAGATGTACAGCATCATGATCTGACTTACATACATCATGAAACGACCACAGTAAGTTTAGTGAACATCCGTCATCTATAGATACAACAGAAAAGAAATTTAAAAAAATGTTTTCCCTTGTGTTGAGAATTCAGGATTACTCTCTTAACAGTTTTTATATATAACATACAATGGTGCTAATTATATTTATCATGGTGTACATTACATCCTTGGTGTCTATTTATCTTATAACTGGAATTTTATACCCTTTGGCTACCTTCATCCAATCCCACTCCTCCCTACCCCCCCCACCTCTGGTAGCCACAAATTTTATCTATTTTTCTTTTTTTGTTCTTTGATTTGTTTTGTTTTCTTTATTGCCATCCTCATGTGTGTGGTGTCTCACTGTGGTTTTGTTTTGTTTTTTTCTTTTTAGGACCGTATCTTGGCATATGGAAACTCAAGCTAGGGATCAAATTGGAGCTGTAGCTGCAGGCCTACACCACAGTCATAGTAATGCCCGGTCCTTAACCCACTGAGCCAGGTCAGGGATCAAACCCAAGTCCTCAGGGATACTAGTTGGGTTCCTTTCCACTGAGCCACAACGGGAATTCCCTGATCTTTTTTTCTATGAGTTTGTTTGTGTTTGAAGTAGAACTGACCCACACAACACTAGTATCCATTTTTTTAAACTCAGAGGAAAATAGACATTGAGTTCTTGACCTTTACTGTGACTTTCTGGGCACCCATATTTGTCTAGCCTTCCTCTCTATGTTGATTTGGCTGCACTCTTGGCTTTCATGAATGTTAACATAAAGGGCCTTTTTGCAGTTGTTGGAAACCCTTAGGTGCATATGACAGAGAACAGCGACTTTGTAAAGGGGGATGGCTAGGAGACGGTTTTCAAATAAGGGCCCGTTTGCACATATACTCGACGGTATGCCCACATTTTAATAGTGTGTGTCAGGTATTTGATGCAGTATGAATCAACAAAGCGCCAATAACAGGAGACTTCTTGTGCCAGGTGAGCCATAAATTCTAAGGCCTTGATGTTCCAGTCTTCCCAGGTACCACACTGAAAGCAGGAGCTTCTCCATCTTCTCCATCTCTCCCTGAAGGGTACTGCGACCCTGGACCAAACTCTCATCTCATGCTGAGTTGGGACCATAGCCACCTCCAAGACTTTTCTGTATTTTTCTTCCTCCCTAGCGGTCCATCCATGTTGCCAGAGTAACTTTCCACTTTCAACATTTAACTCCCTCACCCATCAAATCCACACTTGTGCCTGGATTTCAAAAGCTGCCATAATTGGTCTCAGTAAATGCATTCTACTTTATTTTTCTCTAAATGCCTAGAGACCCCTCTGTTCATCCTTGTTTCCACTGATTGGCAGACATACCAGGCTTCTTATTTACATCAGTTATGACTTCCTTCCTCCAGCTTTTCTAGACCGTATTTCCTAAATTTTCTTCACTTTATCAAAACCGATCTATCCTGTAAAGTCCATCTTGGGTCTTAACCTTCGTCATGTACCCAGTTCACTGCTCTGTCTCACCTTGGAAGACAGCTCTGAAGTCTCTGCCACTGATTTGACACTTAGCTACCAATTGAGTGGTTAATTGGTAGCTACTTTTTAGGAGCTCTGCACTGTGTGAAACAAGATACACCTTTTATTTTATTTTTGTGATGGAAACACCCTTTAAATATTCATTGTGATGATAATGATTCCCAAATCCTAGGCTTGTGTACCTTTATGCTTATTGATCACAACCTTTTATTTTCAGTAATTCCAGTTTCCCAGCAAACTTTGCTAGCCTGCAAAAAGAAGAAGTTGGATTACGTCTCATATTCAAACTTTTTCACCACTAAAATTGGAGTCAAATTTAAGAGTGCATAGTTTATCATGTTCATGATCTCACATGTATGTGATATGGATAAAGTAAGGATATTTTTTTAAAAGAACCTGATATCTCACTATATCAAGTTTTGAACTTGGAAGGAGGCTGCTTGGCTGTCATATGATGGAACACTTTTTTCTGCTAAATTGCAGTTCTCTATGCTTGAATCTGCAGGGCAACTAGACCTGAATAAAAATATTTTCTTCAGCTCAAGCTATTTAAAAAACAATGCTTAAAATATTCATTCTTTTCATTTCTAACATTATCAATCAGTTCTGCAATACATTTGCATCAAAGTAGTCACAAAATTGTAATATCATGGAATGATACAGCTAAAAGTGACTTTGAAAATCAATTTTAGACAGAATTTTGACATATTCAAGACTACACATATGCCTTTTACTTTGGTCTGAATGTTAGATTCGATTATTACTGAAAATATTCACTCCCTTCCCTGTCTCCGTGGGAGAAATACATGGTCTCACTCCAGGATCTTGGACTTGGCCATATGACTTGATTTGTCCCAAGGTTGGTGGACTCAGCTACCTGTTTCTTGATGACTGGTGGTGCCATTTGGCTCCCTTTGGCCAGTGGAATAGTAGCACCCATGACACAAAAAGAGGTTTGAAAGATGTCTTGGGCTTTGCCATTGCTGTGAGAAGAACTTTACCCAGGAAGCCTGGGTGCCTGAATGCATGTGTATAAAGCGGACCCAGCCTTATTTGCAGTGAAGAATCAAGCTCAGCGGGCCCACAGCTTGCAGCAGAGATGCTGACCTGCCTAGATCACAGCTGACTTGGGGACTCATGAGCATGAGAAAAAAGACGCTTGGGATAGTGTGCCATTGGATTTGGGGTAATTTGTTACCACAAATCCAATGGCACCATGGTGGCATAGCTAACTGATACAGTCTCATAGGACAAGCATGTTTGTTATTAAATCATTTCCCCTTCTGGTAGAAACTTTCTTAACGAACCCACTCACTAACTTCCTTTCTTTGCTCACAGACACTCCCTTCCCTTTCGAAGGAAATAGTCTGACAGATGCCCGTGACTCACTGATCGCTGGCAGTTGGTAGCTTCCTCGTCAGTGTGCCCACATGCTTCTGCCCCCAGCAGTTGTTAGGTGTTTACAAGAATAAATTGTAGTTGTGCTCAGACTTGCTGATACCAGTTCTACTTGAGCGTTTTAATTAAATGTTATGTAAATTAGCAAAGTATGTCTGGGGAAAGATAGTTTTTCTCAGGGAAACCACATTAAATGCTGGGAAAATGCCGGTTTCCAGAAAGTTTCTATCAAAGAAGGCAGGTGAGATAACTGTTTAAGAATGGAAAAAAAATGTAAAATGTTTAAGGTTGCGTTGGAAATACCCCTCAATTTTTACTTTAAAGAATACTTAACCAGAAGTCATAAGCAATGACCTGTATATGACTTTCACCTATGGTAGAAGTGAGAGAGGCTTTGGCCTTCTCAAATGATGGGTGAATAAACTTATACTTAGGTATTTTATGTTAAAATTACATGTTTAAGGCACAGAGATTTCCTGCTTTAATCACCTTTCTTTTTTTTTTTTTTATTGCTTTTTTAGGGCCACATCCATGGCATATGGAGGTTCCCAGGCTAGGGGTTAAATTGGAGCCTCAGCTGCCAGCCTATGCCACAGCCACAGCAATGCCAGATCCAAGCCACGTTTGTAACCTACACCACAGCTCACGGCAATGCCGGATCCTTAACCCACTGAGCAAGGCCAGGGATTGAACCCGCAACCTCATGGTTCCTAGTCGGATTCATTAACCCCTGCGCAACTACGGGAACTTCCTAATTACCTTTTTTTGATTAATTGGCTAACTCTTGGATTGGAGAGCAGCTCTGTTAGGGACAGTTCATTGGAGTTTGGACCTGTAAAACACTGTTGGGACATTGATGATGTTTTGACTATTAAACATTTCTTTCTGTTTGTTCTTTATGATAATATTTCTTCTTATCAGGAGGCATGTATTTGGACATTCTACACATTTAGAATTTGCTGGGCCTCTTTGGATTTCCCATGTAGAATTTTAAGGGTCACACTTTTTGGAGTTATCGCACCTAGAAATAATTTTAGATAATATGCAATGGAGATTGGAAGCTGTGGCAGCCTTACAGTTATAAACATTTTATGTATGTGCTTTTTATGAAGTGCCTAGACACATATACACACATTCATATACTTAATAAAAAATGTATATATATGTATATATACTGTTCCTCTATAAGCAAATTATAAGCAACTGTCAAGATAAGTGAGTAAAAATGAGTTGTGATTCAGCTATTTAGTTTTGAGTCCTATTTGCACAAAGTTGATTTGCAGCATGTCATGATTCATGTTAGCTCCCTTGTCTTGAGTGCCAGTTAGAAAAGATATGGTGATAGAATGAGGGACATTTTTCTGGAGACCAGCCCATTGCAGGAGACCGTCTATCTCAAGGATGATCAATGTGGTGTTTGTTGATTGTATGCCCTGTTTGCTCCTGCATGTTTACATCCTGTCCCCTAGAGTGGTCACTACTGGATTCTAAGGACCACAGGGCTATCAAGAGAAGAGGGAAGGGAAACGATAGCTCTGAATTAGGAAATGCCCAGACCAAGTGGATGGAATTCTAACGTGAGCCGTGTAAAGATAGGTCCAAAGAAAAGTGATATCCTTTACAGTCACGCTATTATACATCTTATGTAAGACTTAAAGCCTTTTATACTGTGCATAAGATGACCTTAGAGTATGCAGATTTGTCCAAATATCTGTCGGGGGCCCATCAACCTCCTTTGGTTGGTGGGATCTACCCCAATGTGTGGCTCAGCCTCCCCTTCACTGACTGCAGCCTAGGCCTTTTTTCCTCCATAGGTGCAAAGGGTGAGTGTAGGTCAGTTTGGAGGCAAAGCTCTAAAGTACTTGGGACTCATCTGTTGGGAGTGAGGAGGAACATTGAATAAATTTTGACAAAGAGAAGGTTCTGAAGAGAACCTGAATAGCAAAATTTAACAGAGGGACATGGAGATCCCCTCTTGAACTTCATCAGTCCAAAGATGGACTGCCTTCTTCAATGGGAAGGGTCAACGACAGGTGTGCTTGATAGGGTTTCTTTAACTGACATCAGTCATTGGCATCAGTCTCCAAATCTTGTGGAGTCAAGCAGCGTAATACCCTTGGTATGTACCCTTATGGGGCATCACTGTTACCTTGCTCCTGGGTTATTAAAGGAGGTCTTCAGGGTGTCTTTTCTCCTTCAGTGGACCCCCCCCCCAATCTGTCATCGCCACAAGTGTGGCCTCTAAATCACGAATATGATCGTCTTCCTCTTTTCCTGAAAGTATTTCAGAGCATCTTGTAACTAACTCTGTGATGGAGTTAACTTTTCATAGCTCAGCTCCCAAGCCTGTTTGTGTTTGACCATCTCTTCGGCTTCCTCTCCATTCAGCCGCTCCTTCACCCCAACGTACTCACTCTTTTGGTCTTACACCACATAGCCATACAGAATTACTTGGAAGTTCCTGGAAGTTGTCATAGTGTTTCATGTCTGTGCAGCCTCATACACGTTGCTCCTTGTACCAACTTGGCCCTTCCTTTCCCTAGTACTTGACTTCTAATTCTTCTTCAGAATACAAGCATATTTAAAATACGTATATTCTCTTTGACCTAATAATTCCACTTCTAAGAACTTCTTTTACTGGAACAAATATTTATGTGCAAATGTATTTATTGCTACTACTTATAATAGCAAAAATATTGCATTTGAAACAACTTAAATATTCCATAGTAGGGAAATTATTTAATAAATGCTATGCAGTATGCTTTTATATTACATTAGATTTACATTTTCATAGATTTTTTATAACATAAGAGAACATCTGTAAGGCAATATTAAGTTAAAAGAGTATAAAATACAAATCCATGTAAGTTTATTCTCATTTATATGTTTTAGTGCCTGTTCCTAGATTCAGTGAGGTGGGGTAGAGAGAGATTGGAGATTATCACTAGAAGGAAATATCTTAAAATTGATAAAGCTCTTTGGGTGGTAGAATTATAGGTGATTATAATGTGCCTTTATATTATAATTTATTATGCTTTCTACTTTTCCACCCTGTGTGTATATCTTATTATTAAGAAAACATTTCTCTCTTTTTTTTTTTGTCTTTTTAGGGCTACACCCACAGCATATGGAGGTTCTGAGGCTAGATGTCGAGTCAGTGTAGCTGCTGTCCTAGCACCACAGCCACAGCAGCGCCAGATCTAAGCTGTGTCTGCCACCTACAGCACAGCTCACAGCAATGCCAGATCCTTAACCCACTGAGTGAGGCGAGGCCAGGGTTCGAACCTGTGTCCTCATGGATACTAGTCAGGCTCATTAACCACTGAGCCACAATGGGAACTCCCAAGAAAACATTTCTAATGAAACACAGGCAAATGAGTTCAAGGATCCACCTGCCCAGGAAGCCTTCCAGGAACTTCCCTACCAGTCGGTATATCTCTTGTCTGCATTTCCATAGGCCCTGGGCTCAGCTTCAGTTGTGTATCTTTGACCCTGGATACTGGGCACTGATTTATTCATCTCTCCGCAGTCTCAGACTGTGTTATTCTTAAAGGCAGGCAGGAGTCTACATGACTTTTCCCAAAAGCCCAGCACAGTGACTGGCCTATGGTTAAGTGCTCAGTCAACAGTCATGAATCCATATACCATTAATGAAGCCTCTTCTGGAGTTGGGCAGCCACCCTAATCACTCACTGGTCCACTGTGGGATAATAGTGGCCCTGGACCTGGGTCTTCAGTATGCCACGAGTATGGCCATACAATTTAAAAAAAAAAATGCACATAAAGCTCATAACATAGTCTCTAACAGTTATAAGAATTCAGTACATGGTAGCTATTATTATTATACTTAATAAGTAACAGTATAAAAGGCTGGAGATAGAATTTCAGATTCATTATTACATTATTTCTCCTGATTACTAATGTGGTCACCCCAGTCTACAAACTAGGTTTAAACAAATTAAAGTACACTGAAGCTCTGTAAAAAAGAAAAAAACAGAACAGTAGACCCTGGAGAGCATTGAGAGCTGGGAGGAATGACTGTATGTTTGGAATTCTCCTTTTCTTAAAACTTTAAGCTAGAGTCCTCACTTTCAAATATATTTTTTATGGCTGAGTAATATTCCATCATATATATGTACCACATCTTCTTTTCCCTTCTTCCTTTGAGGGGCATTTGTCATATGCACACTGTGGTATATGTGATGATTGGTCAACAGGGACCTGCCGTATAGCACAAAGAATTGTACCCAATATTCTGTGATAATCTGTGTGGGGAAAGAATCTGAAAGAGAATTGGTGTGTGTACACATATAACTGAATCACTTTGTTGTATGGCAGAAATAATCACAACATTGTAAATCAAACTATACTTCAATAAAACTTTAAAAAACCTAGGTGAGTATTTTGTACCTGCTTTTTGAAGAGAATGGAATCAAATGCATTTATCCTTCACTGTGTATTCCATGAATATGGCCTGAACACCTTCTAGAGCCAGACCCAGTCATCTCCGCTATATTTTGTTGCAAACTAAACAACTATTCATCTCTACTGTCTGTTGGAGTTTACAGGGAAATAAATAAGTAAATTATATATGTCCAGTGGTGATGATTACAATACAGCAAAATAGAATAAAATAAAAACCAGATCAGAGATGTGAGGTTCCGGGAAAAGAAAATTTTCAATTCTATTTTTTCTTCATTTTTTTGAAAGAACTGTAGATTAAGATGACAAAGTGTGGCTTCTGGTCCATAGAATTTTTTCCCAGTCTCGTATGACATACTCTGTATGTACAAACTACATCATGAACTTTGATAAGTGCAATGATAAAATTACTGGCAGTGTCCAGGGGAAGTCTGAGGACTGGAAGACTTGATTTCCGCCGGGTGTATCTCTGAAGATTTCTTGGGGGGAAATAAAATCTGAGCCTGGTCTTGAAACCTGGGCAAGATCTGGAGAGTGGTACAGAAAAGAGTGGACTGTGGGAATGGCCAGGGGGAGAAACAAAAGTGGGAGATGACAAGATGAACTTTGAAGACAGTAAAGAGATCGTTTGTCTTCTTTTCAAAGAAGGGGATTGGAGGGAATGATGAAGGAGTTTGCAGTTCGCAGGTGGAGGCATGAGCAAGTGGAGGTTGAACAAGACCATATTGTAAAGTTTTGGAAAAGGTGATATGCAGTGAGGAAGACCTGGAGTCAGGGGGAGGTACAGAAAGCAGGAAGATCCCTTGGGAGTCTGTTGAAATGCTCCTCCAGTGAATTGATCAGGGGCCGGGTTTGAGTGACAGGAGGTACTGTATCCATGGAGCTTACATGAGAGTGTACAATGTAAAACGGTGCAGAGATATTTGGACAATAGCATCAGTAGAACTCAGCTTCTTAGGCTATTTCCTCATTTGTGGAACAAAACTAGTAATTCTCTTTGGCGTCCTCTAAAGAGTCTGTTTGGGAAGTAAAAACGAATCTTTCTTCCTATGAGCTTTGCTGTGAACACGGATAGTTTCAGCATTGGATGGGCCTTCAAGACTGGCAGCTCTGTCTTTTATTCATTGCTTTTACCTGAAATGTGTTTGTTTTATTTTATTTTTTTGTCTTTTTGCCTTTTTAGGGCTGCACTCATGGCATGTGGAGGTTCCCAGGCTAGGAGTTGGATTGGAGCCTCAGCTGCTGGCCTTCACCACAGCCACAGCAACGCGGGATCCGAGCCACGTCTACAACCTACACCACAGCTCATGGCAACGCCAGATCCTTAACCCGCTGAGCGGGCCAGGGATCGAACCCGCAATCTCATGGTTCCTAGTCGAATTCGTTAACCACTGAGCCACGATGGGAATTCCCTTACCTGAAATTTACAATCTGATTTTACTTTTATAGAAATAAGCCTTTGAAGCAAGCATGTTTATTCTTGTTTTTTAGATGAGAAAACTAGGGTATAGGGGTTGAATGACTACTGCATAGTCACAATTAAGCTGCAAGGCTGGTACTCAAACATCTTTGGAATTCTTTTTTTTTTTTTTTTGCCTTTTAGGGCTGCCCTCGCACAGGGCATATAGAGGTTCCCAGGGTAGGGGTCGAATCAGAGCTATAGCTGCTGGCCACAGCCATAGCAACGTCAGATCTGAGCCGCATCTGCGACCTACAGCACGGCTCATGGCAGTGCTGGATCCTTAACCCACTGAGCGAGGCCAGGGATGGAACCTGCGTCCTCATGGATGCTAGTCAGATTCGTTTCTGCTGAGCCATGAGGGAACTCCTGATCTTTGGAATTCGACTCCTGTACAAATTCCCAGGACCAGGCCAATTCTCTGGAAAAATCTTCCTCCATCTTCTTGGTGTTATCTCTCCAAGAACAGATCATACCACTAACCATCTTATTCCCATTAAAGCAAAATCAAATCTGAGAACTTACTTATCCGTGGCAAGCTTTGCCCCTGAGTTGAGAAGTGTTCTGATTTTTTTATTTGAAATGCAGGTTGGAGTGTTATAAAGTTCATCAATCACAATTTTTGCCACCCAAGCGCCACCTCAAGAATTAAACCTGAAATCATTTTCTGAAGCCTCCTAGATGCTGTGACAGTCAGGTAAGCCTGGTTCTTTCAAGACACTGGCTCTGTAACACCTCCTAGATTCTCTACTCATTAGTTTTCATAGTTTGGGTTTCAGAGACTTTTTAGCTAGCAGTTCAGTGAATGCCCTAAAGAGTTGAACAGTTTCTTTTGCAACTTTTACAGTTAATGATGGCCTATTCACTAGGATAAGTTTCTGGTCTATCCTTCCGTTTGGGGATAGCTAGTGATGTACTTCTCAGTGAGATGGGAATTGGGGTACTTTCTGAAAGTATTCGTTAAAGTGGCCTTGTATAAAATGAGAGCTACAGGGTGAGTTTGCTCTGTCATTCATTCATCCATACATTTATTTCTTTATATCACAGATTGTTCTCTTGAGGGAACGAGCTAGACACTGATCTTGCCCAAAAGTTACCGAAAGTCTAGGAAGTGTGATGCGACCTCTTCCTTAAAGTCTTTGCTGAATCACTGAAGCAGACGATATTTTTTTCTTTTGTGTCTTGGGCCACAAAAGATTTCTTGGGACTTCATTAAATGTTGTATCCTATAGTATTGCATTTCTGTACGGACATGTCTCTGAGTTTTTTGAGGGCTTGGAGCAAATTTCGTTACTCCAGCTCTACCTCCCTAGTTCTAGGCATAGCACAGGATAGGCTTTTAATAAAGGTGGTGAATGAATAAGCACATAAGAAAGTGAGGTGCAGAAAGAAGTACAGTTTCCTTGGGAAGATGGTAGGGGAGGTGGCATTTGAGCTGGCTTTGAAGGATGGATATGAAGAAAAAGGGAAAAGGTTATAGCAATAGATGCAGCCTATTAAAGATATGGAAATGGGAAAGTATAACACCTCTGTGATTCCGGGAGTGATTCCTTTTGGATGGAGTGTGGGGTCTACAAAGGTAGGAAAATTGAGATGAGTGTGGAAGAGGAGTTGGGGCCCCATATGGTTTCACTGAGGAGGTAACAAATAGGCAATAATGTTACAACTCATTGGCCTTGTCACCAGTTCTAAAGACTCCATTTCTTAGGTTTTTAAGGTAAAGAAAGGTGAAGGATCAGAATGGGATTATCACATTATGAGAATTAGAGCCTGGAAAATCCTTCAGGGAGCCCAGGGCTACGAAGGACTGGGAGGGGAAGGTAGCCAGGGCCCTGAATGGGTCCAGCCCACCTTAGGGTACTTACCTGTTGTTTTCCTTTGTCAGTCTTGGGACATGTGTTTGAACAAACCTGTGTTGGGTTTTTTGTTTGATTGTTTTTAGATAAACCTTGCAGAAGCTGAGTGCTTGAAGGACTTTATTGCTCTGGCCCTTAGCAGCTCTTTGCACCTGCTTCCAGCGTAGTACCTTAAATACTGTCCTAGGAATGCTTGCAGGTCAGTCTTCTGCACAGATGGCTGCAACCGGCCAAGGCGGCTTTGTTTCCCCAGATTGAGTACTGTGCTGGCCCATGGATGGTCCTCTGTAAGTATCCTCTGAGTGGAA
The DNA here is from genome assembly GCA_004024745.2 of Catagonus wagneri. Lineage (NCBI taxonomy): Eukaryota > Metazoa > Chordata > Mammalia > Artiodactyla > Tayassuidae > Catagonus > Catagonus wagneri. Next base: position 3,796,381 of record PVHT020000035.1, on the reverse strand, counting down.
ATGAATTGCTGACATACAGCCAAAGATAGTATTACCTCAGAGCCATCACCCAGAAGTTTCCATCTAGGTCCACGTTACATGCTCACAGCTTATGGGTGATAGAATTTTCTGTGAGGAAAAAATGATTATCTCCTTGGTTTACAGGTATTCTCTCCATGGTTTCTTTACGCCATGAGGCTCGGAGGAAACAGAAACAGGAGGGCAGACATGAAATCAGTGTTTGTCTCTGGAACATGAATGAGGGAGCGATTCAGAAAGTGAAGGCTTGCATGGTCAAGTCAGAGACGGATGTCTTCCCTTGTAAATATGGAGCGGTGAGGGAATTCCCACTGTGGCTCAGTGGAAACAAACCCAGCTAGTACCCGTAAGCATGCGGTTCGATCCCTGGCCTCGCTCAGTGGGTTCAGGATCCGGCGTTGCCGTGAGCTGTAGCAGATGTGGCTTGGATCTGGTGTGGCTGTGGCTGTGGCGTAGGCCAGCAGCTGTAGCTCCGATTTGATGCCTAGCCTGGGAACTTCAGTAGGCGGCCCTATAAAAGAAAGAAAAGGAAGGAAGGAAGGAAGGAAGGAAGGAAGGAAGGAAGGAAGGAAGGAAGGAAGGAAGGAAGGAAGGAAGGAAAGAAAGAGAAAGAAAGAAAGAAAGAAAGAAAGAAAGAAAGAAAGAAAGAAAGAAAGAAAGAAAGAAAGAAAGAAAGAAAGAAAGATGGATGGATGAGAGAGCTCAGGGCAGCTGAGGCAGTTCTGCAGGCTCTCCTTCTGAACTGCATATGCACAGCTCAGATTACAACTTCTGAAAACATACCCTGTCTTGTTTGGTTTTCCAGTTGGACACACACTTGTCTGCACATCCAGTTTTTACTAGGGGCAAGCTGGTATCTATTAACATGGTATTATTATTACTGTTACTATTGTTTTGCCAAATGGTTGGGCTTTCCAGAACTGGAGTAAATGGACTCTGTGTAGGAACGTGCATGAGTGAGGATACTGGGTGGAAGTAACAGGAGAGCTTGTGCAGCGCTGGTCCTCTGTTCTTCAAGAGGGTCACCCGCTTCTTGCAGCTCTGGTGCAGCTCCTTGGAGGAGTTCGACTCAAATGGCCATTTGGTCACCTGTGTGACATCTGCAGGCAGGCATGTCTCCTCTGCTTTTGCGAACTAATCTCTTTAAGGCAAACGCAAAATGATTTCTTTTATACTTGGGGAAAAGCAGGCATCTTGGCAGAATAATCCTCTCTCTGGTTCTGCTGCGCCTGTCAGTGTTTTGTCTCCTAAGAAGAGGCATTCGTATATTTTTAATCCGGTGCCAAAATTAAGGAAAATTCTCTCTAGTCGCTTACATGCTTGTGTTCGTGTGTCGAACTGAGGCAGTCGAGGGTGGACGTGGCAGCTTTATTGGGGGATTCTGTTTTCGAGAGCATTCCACTTTGCTTCCTTGGCTCCTCTCGGAGGGTGATGGGACGTGATGGGCAGGATGGCAGGCAGTGGGTGAACAGCTTGGCAACAGTCTTGAGTACCACACTGCTAATGCTCTCCCCCAAGAAGAGAGTGCTGGCAAAAGCTGCTGCTTGACTAGAGCGTGACTCCCCTCCTCTCCCCGGAGACTTACTGCCTCCCTTTGCTGTTGGCTCCGAGGCTTCAGATCAGAGATACTTCCTAATGGGAAGCGCTCCCCAGATTTGGCAGTGGGAATGCACACTGCTGGTGATGCTTTGTCATCCCAGTGGCTGATTGATGGCGGAGATTCCGTAGGCAGTGTCTGTGGATTGGAAAAATTCAGGGTTCAAGTCTATTTTATTGACTTCTAGGCAGGCAATCACTGCCGGTGACAGGAACAGTCCAGGGTTTTTGATTATTCTAAATTTCATGTCGCAGAAGCCTGGATAATCTTAGTGGTGAGTAAAGGATGTGAATGCCCAGATTCTCAGAATAGCTTTGAGAAACCTCCCCTTATATCCATGGGGGAAACTTACTCTGTTGGTTCTTTATGTAATCAACAAGCAGTTACTGGAGTATGATGGGTCCTGCTATTTTAATATAGAATGTGTTTTTGGTGTTGCTGTTTTTCTGAATGACCACACATGAAGTGGCAATAGTCTCTGATAACCAATTCGCTTTGAAAAGCCTTACAATTCCCTTGTCTTAATAATACATAAAACACTTAGGGGCCAATTATGAGCATTTGACGATAGCGATAGCAGGGGAGAAGAAACTCTAGCTGTTGCCAGCCATTTTTTTTTTTTTTTTTTGGTTATACACTAAGAGCTTATTTGCCTTTTCCTATTAAGGCTGTTGCATCTGTTTAAGAAAAAGTGTTCCTGGTGGCTTGGGTTGTGTTAGGGGTGTAGCCTGAAGTGTTCACTGAATCAAACTGTGACTTCACGTTGGCTCCTTACTCCCTCGTGAGCAAAAGACAATGTGTGAGGAATTCTGACTACAGCTCAGATCTTTGGCTTTAAGAAATTGCCCTTTGAGCTTGCTCTGTAAATACTGATTAGTTGCAAACCTGCAATTTTGGCCCTTCACCACCCAGAATGGTGCCTGGGTCCTGAAGAAAAGTGCTTTTCCCAACTGCAGAAACACTTTAAACAGTAGATTCTTTTGCAGGGAGATGAAAATAGGCTTCCTATTGTTCAAATGGGTGTTTTAAGTGCTTTGCAGGTGTATCTTAGAGAATGGAGGTATTTATTTTTAATGAGAAGAACTGAAGAATAAAAACAATCGCAGCCTTGGAGAATTGCAGATCAAAGCTTTTTTCATTATGCAACAAATGAAGGGATCCATCCTAGGAGCTAGAAAATTCATTAATTTTTAATAGAGGAATAGGCTATAAATGGTAATTTAATTCTTTGGAGAGAAGATCGTTAAGTGGTGTTTAAAACTACATACTTAGGTGGTTTGGAGCAAGAACCTGCTGTGATATTTAAGTTAGTAAATGTACAGTGTGGTTGAGAGACTTGTTGAGAAGCACTATGGGTCCTTTGTAACTGTTCTACTTCTTCTCGGTGTACAGTATAATATTTTGTACTGTAGCCATATTTAGCTCTTACTTTGTACCTGGGTTTCCCATATCACTGTTTGAGTCAGAAGGGCTGCTGTCAAGAAGTAGAATTTCATGCAGAAATTATAAGCAAATCCCACATCTTCGAAAGCTTCTGTTTCACATTTTTCCTCCTTGGTTTAAGTTCTGTCCTCACTCTTCCAAATAGGTGTGTTTCTGCCTACGTGATCTCCGTGGTTTCTTCCTTTTCTTCTTCAAATACCAGCTATGATATTTCATTATTTTATTTTTATTAGAATATAGTTGATTTACAGTGTTGTGCCAATTTCTGCTGTGCAGCACGGTGACCCAGTCTCATATATATGTATATATACATACACATTCTTTTTCTCATTCTGTCTTCCATCATTTTGTATCCCAAGAAACTGGATATAGTTTCCTGTTTTGTACAGTAGGACCTCATTGCTTATCCATTCTAAATGTAATAGTTTGCATCTACTAACCCCAAACTCCCAGTCCATCCCACTCCTTCTCCCTCCCTCTTGGCAATCATATGTCTGTTCTCCATGTCTGTGAGTCTGTTTCTGTTCTGTAAATAGGTTCATTCGTGCAACATTTTAGATTCTACATATAGGTGATATCCTATGGTTTTTTGTCTTTCTCTTTCTGAGTGACGTCACTTAGTATGTGAATCTCGAGTTGCATCCATGTTTGTGCAAATGACATTATTTCATTCTTTTTTACGGCTGAGTAGTATTCCATTGTATATATGTACCACATCTTCTTAATCCATTCATCTATCAGTGGACATTTAGGTTGTTTCCACATCTTGGCTGTTGTGACTAGTGCTGCAGTGAACATAGGGGTGTGTGTATCTTTTTGAATTATAGTTTTGTCTGGATAGATGCCTAGGAGTGGGATCATGTTATCTCTTTAAGAAGCAAGCTCTGCTCTCCAGGAGTTGCTTTGTGGGATTGGACTTTTAAGCTGCTGATTTTTGTGATTGTTACCCAGCCCTCCTAGCCTCTTCCACCTTGTGATGCTGGCTTGGAAAGAGCCAGTCTGTTCCGGAGTAATCCCACGGACCAGGGGGCAGCTGTCTTCCAGAATGTATCTGCTATGCACTGAATACCCTGGAGTGGTCGTGGAACTTGGGACAGTAGCATTTGTTAAAGTGGCCTGAGTTTGAAGCCATTTGGCAGGTGCAGAAAAGTTCCAGAATGAATGAATTATCTCTGCTAGAGGTGTGTGCATGGAGGCAGGTGTTTGTAAAACGGAACTCACTGCTGAGAAATACCTTTTAGAATATAAGATGAACTGTCAGATTAAAAAAAAAAAAAAGTGTTGAGGTAGGAGTTCCTGCTGTGGCACAATGGGATAGGCCACGTTTCCAGAGCTCCGAATTCAGGTTTGATTCCTACTCCAGCACAGTGAGTTAGGGATCTGGTGTTGCTCCAGCTGTGGCCTCGGTTGCAGCTGTGGCTCAGATCTGATCCTGGGCCTGGGAACTCCTTATGCTGCGGGGCAGGCAGAAAAGAAAAGGAAAAAAAAATCGTGTTGAGGTAGAGGAGGCCTTGAGTTCATGTGGTTCTGTCTCTTGCTTTAGAGATGAGGAAACTGTGGTTCCGAGTTCAGAGAAGACATCCTTGGGGGCTTAGAGCCAATCAGTGCCTGAGTCTGTTCTTGTCTTTCCTGTCCTTCAGCTCTACAAGATGGTTTATTTGCTCATTTCAGATCTTTCCTGGATCAGGGCGGTGCATCACTAAGTGAATGCATTTAGGCCTTCTATGTTTAACGTGTTCATTCTTATCATCTGCTTGTTTATCCATGTTGTAAATCTGCACACGTCTGCCTGTATTGCTTGCCTTCCCTCCCTGACCCCTCAAATTTGGAGTTTCATGAAGATAAAGACCTTGTTGAAACTACAACAAACCTACAGCATCTAAAATTCCGTCCCTGTGCCTACGAGTATTCCAACTATGTTGCTAGGGAGCGAGCATCATAAATCAAATATTTGCATTGTTTTATGTTCCCGGTTTGCTGGGAATCACACTTAGTTAGGTCTTTGGTGAAAGTGTAGCTAAACCTGATCTAGGAAAAGAAAAGTTTCCCAGTGTCACTGCCTCCCCTTGGATTCCTTGTGAATGTGCTGACAACTCCGCCTCAGAACTACTGGAGCCTGAACATAATCTGCTGTGAGCGCCGGGCCCTGCTAGCAGGGCTCTGGAGTCAGGGGACTAGGTCAGGCCTTGAGGCAGAGAGCAGAGGGCTATAAAAACGATCATAGATAACCTTCCAGGGGTCCATCCAAGAGCAGGTGTTCTCTCAATTACCTCTTTGGTGGTCTGCGTCACCGGAATTGACTGGCACTTTGGAAACTTGCAGTGTTTGAAGGGTTAATCCCCCAGGTCCAACTCCAGTGCTTGTGGCGGTGAGGACAGTTTTTCTTGCTTCTTACCTGTGTTTTTGTTCCAGGCTCAGGTTTGGGGACACATTTCTAGGTCCCTTGATTCTGAATGGAAATTCCCATTGCCCTCTCCCTCTCTCTTGTGTCCCCCCCTCTGCTTTCTGTTATTTCCTACGGGCATGCATATAAGTTGGAATCCCTCTCATCTTTAAAAAAAAAAAAATAAAGCCTTCCTTTGATTTCACATCTCCCTTCAGACCCTGCCCCGTTTTCTGTTCCTCTTTCAATACAACTCCCTTTCCATTTCATCCTTATCACTCCACTGAAACCTCTCTTCTCAGCATCATCAGTGGCTTGGTGGCCACCATATCCAGTGGTCGGTGCTCAGCCCTCTTCTTATCTGACCCATCAGCACCACTGGACACAATCCATCAATTCTTCCTCTTCCTTGAGACTCATCCTTCATGGAAGGAAACACTGGCTTTCCTCCCACCCCTCTGCATGTTCCTTCTCAGCCTCCCTTGCCCATGTCTCCTGTTCTCCTTTTTTTTTGGCTTCCCCAAACCTTATGGATTTCCCTGGTCAGGGGTCAGATCTGAGCCACAGTTGCGACCTAAGCTGCAGCTGCAGCAACACCAGATCCTTACCTCACTGTGTGGGGCAGGGGCTAGAACCTGTGTCCCAGCATTCCCAAGATGCCACCAGTCCCGTTTCACCACAGCGCGAACTCCTCTCCGGCTCTCCTTTGTCATCAAGCTTTGGGACGCCCTGGGGTCAATTCTGAGTTCTCTTCTGAAACAAGATTTACTGCTTAGTGATCTCCAGTCTCTTGGTTTTTAATGCCATATATACATTCTGAACCCAGCTCCAGGTGGACTCTCCCTCGTACTCTGGCCTCAAATATTCAGTCGTTCACTCAATATACGAATGGAATTTTTAAAGGGATCTGAAACTTCATGTGTCCGATATGAATCTCTAGGTTCCTCCCGCCCCCCACTTGCTTCTCCTGCCATCTTCCTCGGGAATGGTGTCTCTGTCATCCTTCCAGCTTGGAGGTTCCATCATACATACATACATACATACATACATACATCATATATACGTCTGTAGGTATATATGTCAATCATGATATATATTATAAATTTTAATATAAATTTATAAATATTTGCAAATTATATATTTCTCTATTAAATACATTTATTCTAAAAATTAAATAGTTCCAGAATCTGACCACTTTTCATTGCTCCCACCTTGGTTCTTCAAGTTACTGTTATCTCCCTCTTGGATTATTGCAGCAGCCTCTCGACTGGTCTCCTTACTTCTCGCCTTCTGTACTGTGGTCCTTTGCCCACACCTCAACTCAGCAACGTTGCTAAGCCCTCATCGGATCATCTCTCTCCCCTGCTCAAAACACTAATGGCTTCCTGTCTGAGTCAACTTGGCAAAGACTCTACAGAATAGGTCCTTGTTTCTCTCCGAATTTATCTTCCCCATTCTCTCCCTCGCTGACTTGTGCCACAGGGCCCTCATTTCTGTCCCTCCAGCAAAGCAGGCCTGCTCATACCTGGGGACTTTTCCTTGGGCTGCATCTTTAGCCCGGCATCCTCTCCCCTACATATGTGCGTAGCTGGCTCTCCCACCTCCTTTGCTTATTCAGGTGTCCCTTCTCAGTGACATCGTACCTGAATGCCCTGTCGGACATTGTTACCTACCTCCAGGCTGCCTATCTCCCTTTCCTGCCTTCTTTCTTTCCACAGTCGCTAGCATCATATATTTAGTTATTTTCTTCATTTCTCTTCTGGCTCCTTCCACGCGTATGTAAACCCCTCTGGGGCAAAGATTATCATCTGCTTTTTGTCTGGGCCTGTATCACTAGCCCCTTAATGATGCCTGATCCCTAATAAGCCATCAGTGCCTTGAATGAATGAATGAATGCTTTCCGGCAGAGTATGCTTTTTCATGGCTCAAAAGTTCTGTTTTCTGCGGTGTTAATATTTAATAAGAGATATTTCAAGCTCATAACAGAAGGAATGAATTTAGTTTAGATGATGCCTTCTTTAGTGCTGCACACTGGCTACCTTCGAACAACTAACGTGGCTTCTCTTGTCTAACCACTCAGGGACTTTTCAAATAATTATGGTGGTGCTATTATAAATACGTGCTTGAAAGGCTTGGAGGAACTTGCAAAGATATATATGGGAAACCAGATGCCCCATAGCTGTCCTTTTAAAGGGACCAACCATAGGAACAATATTTAACCCTTATTGACCCTTTACTCTGCATTATACTCTGCTAAATGCTTTTTATTATATATACAGCCTCCTCCCTCTCTCTCTCTCTCTTCTTCTCTCTTTTTCTTTCTCTCTGAGGTAGGTGGGCTTTTTTTTTTTTTTACAAATGAGGATATAAGATTTAAAGAGCTTAAGTAATTTGCCAAGTTCGAAGGTGAGTAGGTCGCCAAGTTGGGAGACGTTTGAACCACTCTGCTCTTGTCAAAAGGGTTGACTCCTCAGGGATTCCCTGGGTAGGTCTTTCCTTTCTCACCAGGCAGGTGCTTCTGCCCCGGAGCCTGATGCTCACACTCATGAGATCAGGTCCTGTGGGTAAGGAGAGGGAGGGCAAAGCAGCATGGATCCGTTCCTCAAGGGTTGGGCCAGTCTCCAGGCCAGACACTCAGCTTCGGGGCTCAGTTCTGTGCTTCAGACTGGGAGGGTGGGGGGTGGGATGAGCTCATTGGGAACTCAGCTGGGAAGAGGAGCCCAGAGCCTGTAACTCTGCTGGCCAGAGAGACATTGCCCGCCTCCGGCCTCTCTCTGGACGAAGCAGTTTGGTCTAAATGTACATCCTGCTCCAGTGGCCAAAAGTTATTTCTGCTTTCCTAGGTCCGAGCCACAGAAAAAGGCCCAGGATCTACTCTGATCACCCAGATCAGAGTTCAGAGCTGGAATGGGTTTGAAAGGCCATGTAGCACTTCCTTAATGCGTGGGCTCGAGCCAGCAGAAAAAAATACACAAGTTCTCCAGCTCACCCTACTCTCCCTCACCCTGGTTTTCGGTGTGCTCGGCTCCCTCTCCTGTGAAACGGCCCCTCCACGTCCCTCTGGATGGTGAACTCTACTTGCACTTGAAGACACACCCTAGGAACAAGAATACACCTGAAGTGCGATTTTTGCAGTGATTTTTTTTTCAGTAGGACAGTTAGCAGTGTCATCCTTTGCTTTAATAGTTGCAGTTTATTCCCTGAAGCAAGATGTTAATTTGAGCAGGAATTGAACATGTGGATGCCAGCACTGGAAAGTTTGGTCCATCTTTTAATTGCTCTTACCTATTACAAGGCAAAATTTTACCGTGGATCTGAAATCCAAACCTGTGTATTTATTAATGGATAGTGATGGTCTGTAATCAAGACACAACCTGTTGGTTAAACACATTCTTAGATTAATGATAAACAGAAGAATATTTTTTTAAAATTATGCTAAGTGTGCTGCCTGAGTGTGTGACTACATTAAGTATGAGTTTATCATTATTATCCTTAGGGAGAGAAAGGGCTGGGTTATTTTTTAATGAATCCAGATGTCCAGAACTGTATTTTCCCCCCAATTTAAACATACCTGCAGCGGTAGTTTCAAAGCTGGAGCTGTTGAACATGACCGTGGGGATGGAAGTGAGGTAAGACAGCTGCTTTTGTCTGTGAGGAAATTTAATTTGTGTGACACTCGCCTTCTGTCTTCCAGAAAATTAGCATGCGTTGTTTTAAACCACAGGATGGAGATGCCACTGTGTTTATTAAGCAAATGCAGTTTAAGCCACTGCACATCTCTGTGACTGTGTACAAAAAGTTTTAGACTGTGCTATGTAGAGCAAATTTCTACACACATAAAATGACACTTTTATCTGAAAGGGGGGTTTAGGTGTGGCCCAGGAGCAAGGAAAAGAACTGATGTTTATTGAGAACCTTTTGTGTACCTGGCAGTGGGCTAGATGTCTGCTTTGGGCAAGAGCTGGCATTTTCTACCAGACTCTGAAAGCAGAGGTGTTTTAAGAAGGGCAGAATGGGGAGTTCCTGTCATGACTCAGCGGTAAGGAAACTGACTAGTATCCATGATAACGTGGGTTCGATCCTCGGCCTCACCCAGCGGGTTAAGGATCCAATATTGCTGTGAGCTGTGGTGTAGGTCGCTGATGCAGCTTGGACCCTGCGTGGTTGTGGCCAGCAGCTGTAGCTCTGATTCTGCGCCTAGCCTGGGAACCTACATATGCTGTGGGTGTGGCCCCGAAAAGACCAAAAAAAAAAAAAAAAGGAAAAACCAGAAGGAGGGGGTTGGGCTTCCAGAACATTTGGGGATAAAGTCAGCTCTCAGTGACCTGATGGAGAAGAGCAATTTGGGAACAGTGATGGGTGTGCTCCCAGGACCTCTCTGGTTTCCTGAGAGAGGGTGGCCCTAGAAAGCAGAGAGGGTGGGGCCCTGACAGAGGTATGGAGCCTTCCACCTGCTCCATGGAGCTCTCTTCTCTCCTCTGGGCAAGGGAGGGGGCAGTGGTGAGCTTGCTGGCAAAGGGAATCAGTCTATTCTTTAGAGAAGTCAGTAGCCTTCATCCTGTGTGTGTGCGTGTGTGTTTTTCTTTCTCTTAATTCAAAAGTAACTCAATTATTTGTCAAAGATATAGAGAATGTACATGATAGAAAGAAGAAAATTATAATCATACCTGTAACTACCTGACCTTAATATAACCAGTTACCATTGTGAAGTGGAGCCTCAGATTTTCTGTAATTTTTTTCCTTATCCAATTTGAATATACAGTGCATACCCTTTTAATTAATTTATTAGCCATTGGCTTCTTAATGGAGCAATGAGAAAATAATGGCTGTGAGGGTAGGAGAGTTCTCTAGGAGAGGATCCAGAGCCCTTTGAGAGCTTACGGGCCCTGGAGACTGATTGCTGGAACATGGAGGAAAGGACCCCCGCCCTGTTTATTATAATAACGCTGCACAGCCTTGTATTTATAAAGCTCTTTAATTAGGGAGGGGTTCTCTTATTTTCCTGGTGTCACTAAGAATAGATAAAGTAGGTTTTATCTTGTCCATATTAGAGAGGAGCAAACAAAATATTAGGCTAAAGTCACTTATTTTCAAGCACATAGTTGGATGGAGATCCAGATCTCAAATTAAGTGCCTTTGGGAGTTCCCACTGTGGTGCAGCAGAAACGAATCCAACTAGTATCCATGAGGATATGGGTGGGTTAGGGATCTGGCGTTGCCTGTGAGCTGTGATGGCTTGGTGCTTGGATCCCACGTTGCTGTGGCTATGTGTAGGCTGGCAACTGCAGCTCTGATTCGACTCCTGTAGCCTGGGAACTTCCATATGCCACGGGTGCACCCCCCACCCCCAAAAAGTGCCTCTTTCACTGTATTATATTAAGTACATCAGTTTTTGTTGTTTTCATCAGCTCAGGCTGCTGTAACAGGAGACCATAGACCTGATGATTAAAGCTACGGAAATTTGTTTTCTCACAGTCCTGGAGGAGAGAAATCCAAGATCTTGATTTCAGCCTATTCAGTTTCTGGTGAGGGCCATATTCCTGACTTCTCGATTTATTCTCACTTGTCCCTCTTTGGTGAGTGCACGTGGGGAGCAGATGGGAGAGAGAAAGAGAGAGAGACAGCTTTCTCTGATGCCTCTGGCGTTTCTTCCTATAAAGGCACTGATTCTTTCAGATCTAGTCCCCATCCATATGACCTCATTTGACCTTAATTATTTATTTAGAGGCACCATCTCCAAGTACAGCCATATGGGGTTGGGGCTTCAGTATATCAGTTTGAGGGGGTGCAGTATTCAGTCCGTAACACTATCCAGCAAACATCCTTAGGTCCCCACTGCTGTTGTACTGCTAAGGAGTCTAAGAGATAGAGACATAGCCATAATCAATTGCCATTCATGCTGTAGTGGAATTAAGTGTGAGCCCATATAGGACTGTAAATTAGAGAGGGCATCCACTGGGAAGTGACATGTGACTCACACCTTGAGAGACAAGTAGGTGTCAGGCAGAAGAGCAGACAGCAATCAAGGATAACTCTATATTGCTGTCTACCTCTTGCACTAAAAATGAACTTATTTGTGCCTTTTCTTATTTCTATTTTAATTATCTTGCTGGATTATGTAAGATTTCATAAGCTGTGCAAATCCTTTACCCTATACTCAACCCTGTTCATTTGTTTATTTTTGAAAATGAAATAAAAATAAAGTAACATGCAGAGCCTGGAGTCAGGCAGTTGTCATGATGTTAATTCTAGGCATGTGCTCCTCTCTGCTTCCCTCTTCTAAGTCTTGTCATTTTCAGCAGATAGTTGAAAGATTTTGCAGAGCTGCGTAATCTCTGTCAATCCCTTTTGATCTCTCTAGTGTAGTTTTCTCACTTTATTCAGTGGCCATAGGCAGGGTTTCTTCTCTCAAGGTCTTTGTGATCACCTCATCAGGAGCAAACTTGAAATCTCAGCTTGCTAGGCGCAGGACATCAGAGTGCTGGAGATTTTCTATCAAACGCATTTCCCAAGTTGCTGCCTCATTTACTCACTCAACTTGCATGTACTGAGCATTTACTACCTGTCATAAACTCTTCTGGGTGGAACTAGTGGGTATAAAGCAGAATGAGATCGTTCTTCACCTGGAAATGTGTGTAGGTTAACACGGGGATGGAAAATTGTGCAGTTCAGACACATACTTGGTTCACAGAGGCTGCTAGGAGCACGTTAAATGTGTGTGAGGCTACATTCAGCTCTGCCAGAGGCTTTGCTGGATTGGTGGGGGCACTGTGGGGTAGTGTGCAGGCAAAGGGAAACAGTGACTTACAGACTGCGTATTTACCGTCCTGTCCTGGGCAATGTCTGTATCCAGTTCTTTCACTGAATTATGGATGCAGGGTCAAAAACACGCATCCTCTAAGTTGAAAAAATAAAAGTCTCCCATGATGATCATTGATTTTATGTTTAATTTAAAAACATATTTTTGGAGTTCCTGCTGTGGCGCAATAGAATCAGTGGTGTGTCTGCAGCTCCAGGCCATGGCACGGTGGATTAAGGCTCCAGCATTGCCGCAACTTCAGCATAGGTTGAAACTGCAGCTCATATCTGATTCCTGGCCCGAGAACTCCATATGCTGAGGGGTGGCTAAAAAAAGAAACAAACAAAAAAAGCCTTATTTTAATTTTCTGAAAAGTTTTTCCTTTGTTGCTTTTCTCTCCCTTCTCTTTAAATTTTTGGTTACAATTGGAAAATTGTTCTCTTCTTGAGATGTGTAGGGATATATATTTATATCTAATCTGTATATTAATGTGCTGCCACAAAACTGTGAGATGAAATCAGCTGCTCGATTGAGCAAAGAAGAGGCCTTAACTCTTGTGGAAAGAGGAGGCCCTAAATCCTTTACTTTTTTTTCACTTAACACAACAGTTCTCATTCTCAGGTGCATAGTAGAATCACCTTGGATATCTTGAACGTCTAGGTCATGCTGCAGACCAACAGAGTCTCTGGGGTGGCACCCAGGCATGAGGTTTCATGAAGGTGGAGAATTCCTGTCTTAACAGGTCAAGTTCATTCTCTAGCAGGTTTCTGCTGTTTGGATGGCTGATCACGTGCAGCTGCTCCTGGTAAATAGGGGATGTGAGACAAAACATGAGGAGTCAGAGGAAAGAGGCCACTTAGTGGTTTCTCTGGGTTCAGTGGTCACAACCAAATCTAGAGTATATAAGTAGTTGAGACAGTTTTTCTGGGTCTAGACTGACATGCTTTTATTTCTAAATTGAGATATAGTTGATTTAAAATATTACATTAATTTCAAGTGTACAACCCAAATTTTAAAGTTTATAATCCATTTATAGTTATTATAAAATATTGCCATGTTCTCTGTGCTACATAGTGTATCCTTGTAGCCTGTTTATTTTATACCTAGTAGTTTGTACCTCTTAATCCCCAACCCCTATCTTGCCCCTCCTCTCTTCCTTCTTCCCGTTGGTAACCACAGGTTTGTTCTATCAGCCTGTTTCTTTTTTTAAATATTAATTCAGTAGTTTATTTTTTCGATTCCACATATAAGTGATATCGTACAGTATTTGTCTTTCTCTTGACTCAGAGGGTATTATGGTTAGTGAAATAAGGCAGACAAAGATAGACCCACATTCTTCTTCTTTTTCTTTTTTTTTTGGTTGTCCTGGGGCATGTAGAGTTCCCAGGCTGGAGGGCAAGTCCAAGTCACAGTTGTGATTAATGCTACAGCTGTGGCAACGCCAGCTCCTTAACCCACTGTGCCGGGCCAGGGATTAAACCTGCAAGCCAGCACTCCAGAGGTGCTGCCAATCCCGTTGTGCTACAGTGGGAACTCCTAGACCCGTTTTTTTTTTTTAGGACCACACTCACAGCATGTGGAAGTTTCCAGTTAAATCAGAGCTGAAGCTGCTGGGCTATGCTACTGCCACAGCAATGTCAGATCCGAGCTGTGTCTGTGACCTATACCACAGCTCATGGCAAAGCTGGCTCCTTAACTCATCGAGTGAGGTCAGGGATCAAACCTGTATCCTCTTGGATGCTAGTCAGATTCGTTTCTGCTGAGCCACGATGGGAATTCCTAGACCCATATTCTTGACAGCCTCCCCTTGGTTAGAAATTTGCAGTTCCACCTCTAATTCCTACACACTGTCTGGGTAGCATTACAGAGATGTGGCTAAGAACACATGGTTAAAATCACAGGCTTTGAAATTGGAAATAATGGGATTCAAGTCCTAGATTTTACACTTATCAGGTTTGGGTCTGGAGGAGCGACTTTCTGTTTTCATGGCTTAATTCAGCCTCTGGAAAATGGTAGAATAGTACATGCATTTAAGAATTTTTAATGGTTAAATGAGATTGCATGCAAAAAGCAAGCCCTTCGTTCTATGGCTACAGAGGGAGGGTCACTAGACATTGGCTATCAAGGTAGCTGCGTATCTCGTATGAAGGTCAACCATAAACCTTAGGCTCTGAGTGTCAATGATAGCACTAGCGATGCTGGCTACCACCACCTCTCTGATGGCCTAGGAGTGGAAAGAAAGTTCAAGAAGCTTCTAGTGGCCTAGTTCATATCAGGTCCAGCCTGTCATGGACCATCTGTTTCGTGGGTTTTTGACAATCAGTGGAATAAATGAATGAAATATTTAATAGATGTTTTGAAGCCCAGAATGAAATGGAGCTGAGCTGGTGGTTCGCCTGCCTTTTCCATCTCATCAATGACCTCTCTTTGCCATGATGGGGAGTGAAGGCTGACTCCATTATACATGCTGCCCAGAATCATGATAGTCTCGAGACCCTAACAACTCCAGGCTCAGAACATGGAAAGAAGGACTGATTTCTTTGCTAGATTTGTATATACCTCCAGTGTTACTTAGATCACTCGGGGACCCAGAGCAGTGAATATTAAGTGGTCCCTAGATTTCATTTTAGTAATCAAAACCTCTGTATGCATCAACATTACCCATGCTTCAAATAAGCAACAAAATTAGAGCTTGAATTTTAGTTACCTTGCTTCTGCCCTGACCTCTAGAAACAAGCAGAGCAAACTTTGACAGGAAGAAGGGGGCCAACCCAAGAATTAGATGGGCCACAGTGCTGGGATACTGCTGTTGACTGTATTTAGTTCATTGTTGGTAAAGTCCTCTCTTTCATGAAGCTGTCCTTGAATTTCTGTCCTCCAGCCAGATGCAAGATCTTACCTCTTCTGAATTCTCAGAGTATTTCACTGACTACATTTTTGTGACATTTTTAATTAAAATTATTTATTTACATATTTCTGTAGGTTCTTTTGGGGAAGGCCTTGTATTAGTTATTTTTTGTATCTCTCTTAACATCTAAGTCTTTGACATAGTAAGTCCTCAGTGTTGGTCAGTTGAATGGATAGATGTTTGGGGCACAATTATAAGAAATTAATCTGTACTATCAAGACTCGCCACTGTAATCATGACCAGTGAATGATAGCTGCCATTTAGTTTTCAAGTATTTAATGGCAACACTGATATTCAGAACTCGTAGAATCTTTCTAAGAACTTTTGATACCTTAATTTTTTTTTTATGTACATCCTTCAGACAAAGACCCATGGTCAAAGGCAGTGGAGAGCTTTCAGCATTAATATTTTTCCCTCCAAATTCACACCTGATATGTAAGCATGCATTTGCAAATGTACTGTTTTCCGTGCTCTGGTGGTGTCTAAGTGCTTGTAGTTATCATTTAGAATTCTCCCACCTGCTTCCAGATGTCAAAGGTGGGGGATGGGTTGCTCTTGAGAGCTCATCAATTCTGCTTCAATGGACACTGGAAAGATGCACGATAGAAATTCTCCTTTGAAATCTTAAATTGTTCACAGTCTATGGCAACTCTGGCTTTATTTGAATATGTTGGAATTATTAGGTGGCAGTAATTTGATTCAGAAATTCTGTTTAGCAGAATCTGGACGTAAAAAAAAAAAAAAAACAGCGTTTGTCTGCTTGGTGGTAAGCCCTTTTTGGAAGAATAAGCTTGTTTCTGTGTGCACAACAAGGAAATGGGGGTGGTGAAGACATCCAGGATAAGACAAGTGGTGATTGACAGCCCAGCTGGTAGAGATGGGTAATTGGAAATTCATGGCACATAAATCTCCCAGTACTTATCTTGAAGCACAGGAAGAGAGGAGATCTGAGCAGGGGAACATTTAACTCTTTCTAAGGGATCTAATAATGTAGCAAATCTTTAAGTTCTTCATTTTAACTTTAATTAATTATGGTTATCTGTCTTGGAGAGATAAATGCAGTCTGCTTAAGGAAATGATTCTGTGCATGGTAAATGGAAATGCCCGAACTGCTGGACAAGTTCTTCATTTGTTGGTTTACTTGGAATATGCCGTCCTTTCCCCATGGGTCCCATTCCCTGAGAGAGCAATTGGGTTTCTGGTTTCTCTGTGTACAGTGATGTCTCCTATATGTGTCTCAACTATCTAATTTCCAAAACGGTGTTTTGTGAAGTGAAGTGGTTTTAGACCATTAGCAAGTAACTTGAATTAAAAATTGTAGTATAGTTGAAAGGACCTTCATCATACTTGTTGAAGTCTCATGCTTTCTCTGATGATATGATTTGTGGGTTCAACATCTTTGCCCTGGACAACTACCTTCTGTTCTCTTTCTCATGATAATCCATTCTGCTATTAAAGGTAGTCATTAGGTTAATTGTAATTTTGGTCTCTAACCAGACAACCCTACGCAGACTTAAGAAATTAAACTTTCCATCCTAGCAAAGTAGAATGTTTTGAGCTTGTCAAGGTGTGAGTGAGTTTGGTAAACTCAAGGTGTCCAGTTTGCATCTGAACCTATTGATGGAGCTCCCTGGTACCTTTCCATAACTGGGGTAGGTCTCTTGAAGGACTGGATCTATTTTATCAGCTGGACTTCCCCCATCTCTGCTTCATTTGTGTTGAAATTCAGACACTTAGCTAATCTTAGTGCCTTGTGTGCTCAAAGATGTGTGGCCACATCTGTGTTACTTCTGGCTGGCCAAATGTTGCATCTGTTGCCATGTCAAAGTTCCTGCTGGTGAACAGAACTGCACTGCAGGGGGCTGGTTCTCTCGGGCTTCAGAGCTTCCATAAGCATAATGCCCTGACATCTGGCTGAGGTCTGAAGAGGAAGTAGAGATGGGAGAGGTACCCTAGGGTACAGAGACAGAAATGTGAGTAGTTTATAATGGTGGGGCACAGGATGGATTAATTAGTCTGAAGGAGTACATTGAGCTTTGCAAGTGCTGAGCCCTTATGTTATGTATCCTTCAAAGTACCCATGAAGAACAAGGTATGGTCCCTGATGAGCTCTTCCAGGAGCCAACCTAGTTGCCTGGGTTGGACCAGATTTTTTCTTTTTTTTCTTTTTACGACAGCACCTGTGTGTATGGAAGTTCCCAGGCTATGGGTTGAACTGAAGCTGCAGTTGCAGGCCTCGCAACAACTTGCAGCAATGCTGGATCCCTAACCCACTGAGCAAGACCAGGGATCAAACCTGCATTCTCACGGAGACTGTGTTGGGTTCTTAGCCTGCTGAGCCATGATGGGAACTCCACGGACTAGATCTTGAAAGTGAGATGAAAGGGTTGGACTAGGTAGTCAAGTGCAGTAGGAATAAAAGTGCAGTAGGGCTTCCTCTATCCCAAGCCCTTTAAGGCAGCTTTGTGATTCTGATAGTGTCAAGGGTATGGTGTCCACGCAATGCTCCTTGCTCTGCACAGAATATGAAGACAGTAAATAATCTGGGTTGAGTGATCCAGTGTGGAGCCAGGTAATGGCAGAAGGGTGGGTCACAGGGAAAGAGTGACAATTTGACAATCACAGCAGGAAACCTTTAGTAGAAGAGAGTATTAAAGCTTTTAAAACCATGTTTCATGTCTTGAAAAGCACTGCAATTGATATACGTCTCGTCAGTGAAGGAAACAAAAAGCTGTATCTTCATTTAAATAGTATCAGCTGCAACTGTCAGTACTACCAGTATAGGCTTTGGGTTTGCTGGTAGGTTAAACTCACTTTTGTCATCCTTAAGGGTTCTGGTGAATTGCAGGACCCTTGCCGGCCCCCGTGCCTACAGAAAGAAGCCCACCTCTTCCCGGCCTTCACCCTCCAACCTTCACAAATGGTCATTAACCTTTTTACCCTTTATCCCATGCATTCAACAGGCACCTGCAGGGCTCTCTATGCCAGGCACTGGGCTAGACCCAGACGATTCGAAATGAGTGAGTTTGCTGTTGTCAAAGAAGGTACATTCTCACAAGAGAGGGAAGGCACGGAACAAATCCATACGATTAAGTGATTGAATGTCAGAGGAGTAATTTCTGCAGGGTCCAGATGTCGTTCATAGGCCTGCCTCTGCTTTCATGCCGCTTATCCTTTGCTCATTCCATTTCCTAGGGCCCAGAATGTCGTTTTTAACAAGTCTGGTGGCAGATCCAACTCTTCAAGTTCATGGTTGAAGGTCACTTTTGGAAATTTTCCTGGAATCTTCCCATCGGGGTTCGGGTAGGAGTTTGGGATGCACTTACTGTGTCACTGAGTCTGCTCCCCACTACACCATGGGGCCTTCCAAAGCAATGGCTTTGTCTTTTTCACTTTCTTAAAGACTATGAGTCTGATGAAAGCTTCCAGGCCTGCAGGCTGGCTGTTATGGCAAGGTCTTTGCCATGGCTGTTCCCTCTGTCTAGAATACCTTTGCCCCAGATCTCCGAATTGATGACCCGGCCTCAGAGAGGCCTTCCCTGACTACCTTGTCTAAAGCACCTTTATCTTCATCCACATTTCTCTCTACCACTTTGTCAAGGTGTGTTGTCTTCATCGCAGGGTGAAATTATTTCTTAACTGCTTTTTTTAAATTGAAGTATAGCTGATTGGCAGTGTTGTGGTAGTTTCAGGTGTAAAGCCAAATTGATCCAGTTATACACACACATTCCTCTTTTCGAGCTTCTTTTCCATTATAGGTTATTACAAAATACTGAGTCTAGTTCCCTGTGCTGTACAGTAGGTCCTTGTTCTTAATTGCTTGTGTCTGTTACTACTGTCAGTTCTGTAATAAGAGTGGGGATCGTGTGTGTCCTGCTCGCTGCTGGATTCCTTAGATCACCTAAGTAATCTAGAAAAATGCCTAGAATAGTGCCTGACCCGTGGCAAGCCTTCAGTACACATTTGTCTTATATACGAAAGGCATTTATTTCCCTTTTTTCCCAGTTTCTGTCTCTGGTCTAACATACGTTTTCCTAAATTTAAAAATGAGAAGTTCCTGTCATGGCTCAGCAGAAATGAATCTGACTAGCATCCACGAGGATGCAGGTTTGATCACTGGCCTTGCTCAGTGGGTTAAGGATCCGGCATTGCCATGAACTGTGGTGTAGGTCACAGATGTGGCTCCAATCTGGTGTTGCTGTGGCTGTGGCGTAGGCCAGCAGCAACAGCACCAATTCGAACCCTAGCCTGGGAACCTCCATATGCCTCAGGTGCGGCCCTAAAAAAGACAAAGAAAAAAGAGCTCTTCACAGATTTTCATAGTGATTTCTTCTCTCTCTGGGCTGGTTTGAGTTTTCCTGGCACCTTGAATGATAAAGGCGGCAGGATGGCATTTTTTTCTTTTGCCACATTTGATTCTGTGCTGCTGACCTTCCTTGAGTTTTCTTTAGTGGGTGCTGCTCAGAAACTGACTTCTTTG
>PVHT020000035.1:3736119-3776653 GCA_004024745.2 Catagonus wagneri | reverse complement strand
TCCTCCTTCTCGTTCTCCTTCTTCTTCTTCTTCCCTTAATGACTGCCAACTGTTTCAAAGGGAATAAGGACATGGAATTGAAGGACAGAGGAGAGAGAGGTTCAGCGGATAAGCCCATAACTGAGAAGTCGTGGGATTCCAACCACTTGAGGGTCCTGAGTACAGAGTCATCCCACGTCTCTTGGCTGGAGGTGGCCGGTTGAGCACTGCGCTCCATCCCCCTGTAGAATCTGCTTCTCCTCCCGTAATGCAGACCCTGGAGTAGGCACAGAAAGCCCCCATTCTGGGCCCGCAGCTCTCTACCAACCAGTCACCCTTACTTTAACCCACCTCGTCTATGCAGGATGGAAGTGGGCGATGGGTCAAGACTGGAAATCCCTTTGCTGGATGGAAAGTCCAGTACCTCTCTTCAGTGGGGCCAGTTATACCTACAGTTCTCAGCCTTGGGACAGCCAGTTGAGTTATAATTATTATTTCTTCCAAGTAAGCTTATGATTTGCTGCACAGCTATTACAGGGCAGCAGGGGGATCACAATGATTGAAGTACCAAATATCATAACCAGATCACCCTTGTATGCCGTGTGTGTGTGTGTGTTTGTGTGTGTGCATGTGTGTTTTAGGATAAGCTTTAAGCGCAAGTATCTACAAAATCCTCTGCCTCTTTGCAGAGCCCATAGAAGTCTTGAATCATCCACTGTATAGCCTAGCTGTAGAGAACCTCCTAGAATTCCATTGAAACTCCTAGTGCAATGTCAGGGTGTTAACCCCTGTGGTCTCTGCTTTGGGGATGGAGGTACACACACTCACACACACACACACACACACGAGTTGACCCTTGAACGGTGCAGAGGCTAGAGGAGCTGCTACTCTCACAGTCAATATTTTGTATAACTTGTAGTCCTTATAGTGGGCCCTTTGTATCCATGATTCTGCATCTGTGGTTTCAGCCAACCTCAGATCCTGTAGTTCTGCAGTATTCGCTATTGAAAACAATCCAAGGGTGAGTGGACCCATGCAGTTCAAACCTATGTTGATCAAGAGTCACCTGCATACATACACACCATAACCACCTCCACCGTAAGAGACTGTGGTTGCCTTGTTTCTCCTTGCTGATCATTAGCTTAAGTGGTAGAGATTGTCTAACAAAAGATGGAAGTATTTCCCTGTGAAGTTTTCAAATCCTATTGGATAATATCCAGAGCTCCTGGTGGTTTCAGGTCACAGAAACTGAAATTCTAAGGGGAAAAAAATGGCTTCTGTCTGCAGCCTGGCTACATAATGAACTGGAGCAGCATTATTCAGCTGAAAAAGTCTGGCAGTTTATTGTGTAGATGTAAATGGTAATTATCTACCTAACCTTTTCTCTTGTTAAGCTTGTTATTGAAAAGGTTGTTTCATTTCCTAAGTTTTTTTTTGGTTTCTTTCAGACTTGGTACCACTTATAATGTACCTTGAATTTAATTTAGGGAAAAGAAGAAGAAATTGCTAATACCGATTGGTAGAAATCACCATATTACCTAACCTCTACTGTAGCAGAGAAGGTATTGCATTTCCAAACAGTCTCTACACTTATAAACATGTTTTTTCTCATGCTGGCAGGGAAATCCAAACAGAACTCATACACCTGTTTTCAATGAGAAATAGTTCATGTTGGAATTTATTATTATAATCACCGTGTTAGTAATCATTTAGCCATTGTGTGGTGTTGATTAATTTTCTGGCAGTGTTGTATTAATAAGATTTCAAGGAAAGGAAAAGAAGTCATTTCATGTATGTGGGTTTCGTTTAATTTTATTCACCAAAATGGTATTTATTTAATAACAACTACGGAAATAAGCACAAAATCAAGCTGTGTCACCTTCTATTTTAGTGCAGAGCTATTGAATGGAGTGAGTACTTGTGGAAAAATAGGTTGTGAGTCACAGGGGCGCCCAGCCTCACTGGCGAGTTTGCAGTAGGGGTCAGAGGTGTTTAGCTTCTACCAGAGTGTGCTGTGTCCGCGGATGCCGAGTCCATGGGAATTAGTGAGGAGGATTGAAAGGCCCTGTATCATTTTAAGTTAGTGCTGAGTCTTAATGTGCAGATTTTCCTTTAAGTGGAAATCAGATTTCTGAGGAATTTATTTATAAATGTGTAGGGGAAGTTTTATTTTAAAATTAGGATTGGTTCCCTGGTACTGGTTTTTTTTGTTTGTTTTTAATTCTCTTTTGATGTATGTTTGGGTCTGTCTGTGCTGTTTTCTCTTCATTTTCCCTCTATCCATTGAACGGTGATAGGGCTATTTAACCGTTTGTCAGAATAGAGATCTCTGTCTGTTACACTGGCCCACGTGGTTGGATATGGTGAGTATCTTCCAAAGGTTGACATCTGAGAGTATTTAGTTTCTTTCTTTTTTTTTGGGGGGGGGGTGGTCTGTTTAGGGCCACACCAGCTACATATGGAAGTTCCCAGGCTAGGGATAGAATCGGAGCTGCAGCAGCCTGCCTATACAACAGGCACAGCAACGCCAGATCCGACCCACGTCTGTGGCCTACACCACAGCTCATGGCAATGCTGGATCCTTAACCCACCGAATGAGGCCAGGGATTGAACCTGTGTCCTCATGGATACTCCCTGAGAGTATTTAGTTATCTAGCTCTTAAAAGTGCCATGTGGATGTTTTACTGAGTGATTGTTAAAGGGTTAACATAGTCCTGATCACCTTAGGATTTAAAGAATTGAGTCCTGCAGTTTGAACCAAGTGGTTGTCATTGCTTCCACGTTTTGCTCTTATAGAATCTAGATGACCTTTGAAATTCTGGCCATAAAAATGGATTTAAGAACATGGAGTTCCCATCGTGGTGCAGCAGAAACAAGTCTGACTAGGAACCATGAGGTAGCCTGGCTCAGTGGGTTAAGTATCTGGCGTTGCTGTGAGCTGTGGTGTAGGTCACAGACGTGGCTCGGATCTGGCGTTGCTGTGACTCTGGTGTAGGCCGGCAGCTACAGCTCCTGTTAGACCCCTAGCCTGGGAACCTCCATATGTCAAGGGTGCAGCCCTAAAAAAGACAAAAAAAAAAAAAAAAAAAAAAAAAAAAAAAAAGCAAAGACCAATAAGTGGATTGTTTAGCTCAGAGTTCTAGGAACAGAGCCTAGGAGCTGAACTAGCTTTTAATTTTTTTTTTCTTTTTCTTTTATGAAGCACTGGTAGCCTGGGATGGCGAGTCAGAGCAGTAACCATGGTATCATAGCAGGGAGTGGGTTGGATTTACATCATCACATAAACATTTCATTTTGGATGAAAATTTAGCACCTTGGGTTGCAAACCTCGAGAAAGTTTTGACAGCCTATTAAAACGTAATATAGAGGCTTTTAGAATCCAATGATATAATAAATATAGGAAGACTGTCTTAGCAGTTATATGAGTATGTAAAGATTTTGATGGAAAGCCCATGAGGTTTGATGACATACTCTGGTGTTCTAGAGATTTTTTTAAAAATGTTATTATTTTTAAAATTATAGTCAATTTACGGTATTGTGCCAATTTCTACTCTACAGCAAAGTGACCCAGTCATACATATATGTACATTCTTCTTCTCATATTATCTTTTATCATGTTCTATACCAAGAGATCGGACAAGAGTTCCCTGTGCGGTACAGTAGGATCTCATTGCTTATCCATCCTAAATGTGACAGTTTGCATCTAGAGATTTTAAAGGGTGTTTGTAGAGTATGTACATATATACCTGGAAAGTAAGGGAGCTAAATGGTGTGGTTTTCAAGCCACTCTCTAACCTTTTCCTCAGAAGACTTTCCCCCCGCTGAATCCTCTGCTGGTGGTTTTCCGGTCCTCCGAGGCACGCCAGCCTGAAGAGTGAGCCCCTCAGTACAGCTGTCTGAAAAGCGGGCTTGACGGTTTCTTTGCTGCCCTCTCAGCTGTCTTCCTGCCTAATAAATCAGATTTCCTCCTGGGTCTGGTTGTCAATTCCAGAGTGATTTCTCTGGGAAGCGATGGTTCCAGGGTTTTCCTTCTTTTCCCCTTCTTGCTCTCCCTGGTGGGCTGATATATGCCCAAACCTCATGGACTGTATCTCCCCCTGACAGGTGCTGGGAGAAAGAACTGGGGAGAACTGGTCCACTGGGTGAGAGCATGCCCTGGTTTCGGTAACAGTATAGTCATCTCTTTCTAGAATGAACATCCACCCTTGCTCTCACAGAATTTTCTCCTGGCTGAGTTTATGTTTGCTCATGTAGTTTACATGACTGAAATTTCAGTCGGATCGCTAGTATGTTAAACCAGCTCTGCAGTTGTGTCTCAGTTGTTTGTAAACCTTAATGGGCAGAGATAAGGCTCGTATCTGGGTCGCTGGTTTGATTAGGACACACTAGGGTGGAAAGATGCGGTCTGTCCTGTGCTGACTGGGAGGTGGTTATTTGAAGAATGCAAACTAAGAGGAGACCTTCAGACTGGGATCCAGAGACTCTAGATCTTTCGTAGACCTGGAAGGAGTAAATTGAGGCAGGTCCCCAATATAGCACAGGCATGGAGATTAGGCATGGGCAGGGAGCTATGGTCAGCAGAGGTGAGATGTGGAATATTGGCATCCTGTGGTGCTTTTGGCAGGGCAGGTGCATATCCTGGGCAGGGGCGATCTTTTAAAAGGGTTAGACCAACCCAGGCATGGCAACCACATGCAGTGTGAATTGTTGAATTCAGCTCTGGAACTGAGAAAGGCCATAAATGGAACATATTGGCAAAGTTTGCTTAATAGACATTTGTAAGAAAATTTACCTGGAGTTCCCACTGTGGCTCAGCAGTAACGAACCTGACTAGTATCCATGAGGATGTGGGTTTGATCCCTGGCCTCACTCAGTGAGTTAAGGATCCAGTGTTGCCATGAACTATAGTGTGGGTCCCAGACGCGGCTTGGATTACCTGTGGCTGTCACTGTGGTGTAGACCAGCGGCTGCAGCTCTCATTTGACTCCTAGCCTGGAAACTTCCACATGCTGCAGGTGTGCCCACAACCCTCCCCCCCCAAAATAATAAAAATAAAAAAGAATAGTAGAAATAGAAAATCATCATTTGGCAAGCACCACAGCAGTAATTGTCTCCGGCAAGAATCATCAGTGGGTCCTAAAATTAGAGCATGAATGTGTGGTGAGAAACAGAATATTTGCATGGTCCCAACGTATCTCCCACAAGAGATGTATACATTAAAAGGGAAAATAGTAATCCTACAGTGGAAAAACTTAGCAACCACCCTCTTAACCAAATGGTCAAAGTGAATATCAACAATAATGAAACACTTTTGTCTTCTGGAGACCTTACAAGTCATTGAACTGATGGGTTCATTATCTCCCTCATATCCTGTCTTTGCTTATTCCTAGTCACTCAGAGTTTAAGAAAATTAAGGTCCCTGGAAACTCCCTTGGGATGTTATCATTTTGAGTATTCAGACGAAATTTTTCAGCTTCTCAAGCCTACTTTCTCCTCTTATCATCAGCAGTGAGAGAAGACACCCAAAGTTCTTAAGGGAGGGCCCACTGATAATAGAGGCAGATTTACTGTGAAGTTATTGAAGCTTCAGCTTCAGAACCCTTCACTCCCAGGGCCCTTTTCCAAAGCCCTCTGACTTAATTCTGACTTCCTCCTTGCATACTCTGTTCTCACAGAGGATCCTCCACATGGTATAAGCTGCAGGCCCCGCAATACCAGAAATGCTTCTGTTTCCTGGGAATGTTTGCCTGAGCCAGGTCCTACAAGACGGTGCAGTTCATTTACATTCTGGCTCACATTTCAAAACACAGAGAAGAAAACAATATTAGGTGAAAGCTGGAATTGAATATTTCCAAAGTTTTCCTTTGTGTGATTTGGTTCACTGCCCGCCAAGGCAAAAATTAGAATCCAATAAAACAAGAGCAAATGCAGATGGAAAGCATCGTTGTCAGCAGTCAGAACGTGTGCACATATGGTCAGAAGGTCAGCTCTGCCACTTCCAAAAGGTCACTGCCCACAGGAACACACTTTGGACCCTTGGAGGCAGCATGGCTCAGATGGACCTGAAGTTGCAGCTCATACTTGTAACCTCCACCCCCAGCCCTGCCCCCAGCTCATCCCAAGTGATCCTATCTCCCAGATAAGCTCATACCCTAGTTTTAAAAGTACCAGACCTCACAAGAAGAGGCCAATTATTCATATGTAGAAATCTGTGTTAAATAAAATGCAGGATCAAGCCAAGGAGCATGAAATTTGGAGCTGGTGTTGACAGCACATCATTCCTGTCACGTATTAATTCTATTTCCCTCCTCAGTTTGTGTCATTGTCTAAAAATTATTTGCATACAGGTTTCCATAGTCTATGATTTAACTCTATAAGACTTTCTGTAACACATGGGAACTAAGGACTTCTTTCTCTAGGAGATTTTAAGTTGGGTTTATTCTTACAGAAACTGGATCTTTAGTAATTTTATCAGAGTAAATTTTTTTTTTTTTTGCTGGGTGTACACCTAGCTATTCTAGCCCTGAATTTACCAAGGACATTTTATTTCTCTGGTTACTTCTGAAAATCGGAATATTAAAATTATAACCCAAGAGACAAGGCGTTCGTTCTGAGGGTTCATTCTATCTCTGGACTTTTACAGTTTGTGTGTGTGTGTGTGTGTGTGTGTATTTTCAGAAAGTTTTGCTACTGTCTCTTCTCTCACAGGTTGGTTGAAATTCTGTGTTTCCAGAATAAGCAGATGACAAAATGTAGAAGTGATCTGAAATCACAAATTAAATGAGTTGCACTAGAGGTAATATATCATTGGGAGTTCTATTGTGGCTCAGCAGTTTCGATCCCTGGCCGTGTTCAGTGGGTTAAGGATCTGGCGTTGCCGTCATCTGTGCTGTAGGTCACAGACATGGCTTGGATCCTGCATTACTATGGAGCTGATGGGATGGAACTCTTACTTGAGAAAGGTTCCTTTTTGAATGTGTGAACTAGAGACTGGCACTTGTCAGCTGCCTCTACAGTGACTAACCATGAGCCACTGCAGCTGCTGACCCTCAGCACCCCCTGAAAGAGCTCAGGGTGGAGATCAGAAGTGAGGCCCCCTGTGCGCTGCGAAGACTGGCAGAATAGGTCTTCAGATATTTAGATATTTTCAGAAGATTTTATGAGCCCAATTCTTGCATCTCCTTGTGTCTAGAAAAGCAGGAAAATCCTTCATGGTAACATCTGTTCCTGTGACTAGCATTAACCTTCAGGAGACTAGCAGTCAAAGCAGACTAGACTGCAAAATGTGTGCTTGGTTGCCTGTACCACCCCCTTCACCAAAATCACCATATATTGACCTCCCCCCGCCTCCTTGGAGTGGTATTTCAGAGCTCTCTGAAATGCTGCCTCCCAGCTATAATCCTCATTTTGCCCCAAATAAAACTTAACTCTCTTTTAGGTGGTGCGTTTTTTTTTTTTTTTTGCTTTTTGCTTTTTTTTTCCTTTTTAGGGCTGTACCCACAGCATATAGAAGTTCCTAGGCTAGGGATCGAATTGGAACTACGCCACAGCCACAGCAACATCAGATCCGAGCCATGTCTGTAACCTACACCACAGTTCACTCATGGCAAAGCTGGATCCTTAACCCAGTGAGCAAGGCCAGGGATGGAACCCGCGTCCATATGGATACTAGTCGGATTCGTTTCCTCTGCCCCATGATGGAAACTCCCAGATTGTGCGTATTTTTTAAGTCAGCAATGAAACACTTGCATGGAGCAATGATGTTGTTTTTGATGCTTTATCTCTGGGTTTTCAAAAAAAATTCATTGGTTTGATAATCAAATGAAATCAGAACCAGAGATGATAGCAGTTTAAAGGAAGACTTGCTATGACTGACAGGCAGTCAGGAACCAAACTATCGAGGAACCAAATCAGATTCTCTAAAGTGTATCTGAGAGAATCATTTGCCAAAAACACTAGAATTCTGCTATGAAGAACGCAGCAATCATTAGAGCCTTTGTGAGTTAAAGCTCAGGAAACCTCACATGTGCAACAGCCTGCTGGCTGTCAAAGACCTGAGGATACAGCAGAGATGCTTTCACTGACTACAAAGCTCTGCGTTAAGGTTCATAAATATGTTCAACCAGGTCATCATCCCTTTCTGTCCTTAACTAATATCTCATACGTGTGTGTAACCCTCACCCCTCGCACTGCTCGCATTTTGGCTGTCACTCTGCAGAGGACATAAAAAAAAGCAGCAGACCCAGTTTCCGGGCTGTTTTATTTTATGGAGATGCTAAAAGGCAGCTTATTTCATATTGATCATACCAGGGAGCTAGCCAAGTGTGGTGTTAATTGGGTCCTCTGGAATTCTAAACCCGCGGGACTGAAAGCTTTCTAGTGCGGTGGGGAAACAACCCACAGGCTGCATAAAAATGAAATCCAGGAGCCCCCGATGTCTCAGTTGCTGGTGATTTGGCCAGCTCATTTTGTATCCAGTTGCTTATTTCAATTAGCTTGTTTTGTGTTATGTTTCCCCACCCCACCCCACCCCCTGCAAAGCTGTGAAGCCTTGTTTGAAAAACTGCTGTGCCACAGTGCACTGGCTTGGCTGTCCCGTCCTCATTGTTCTAAGGCTCATTCCATATGTGGGTCACATCCTAGCTCTCTCCCCTCCCCCCCCAGTCCCTTCAGTGGGCTCCCCTTCCCTGTCCAGGCATCCAGGCATTGGCATGCACTGTCTAGCTCTCTCTCTCACGTTTCTCCCCCGAAGAGGCAGGGATAAGGAGTAGATTCTTTCAGGAGCTTGCAGGCAGAGTCATGCAAACTTAAAAAGCTGGTTGCTCTGCATTTAGTGTATCGGGAACAGCACTTCACCTTCAAGAAAGTAATTATTCTCTTCCTCTCTCTTCCCCCCCACCCCTTTCCCACCCTTTGCTCTTTTTCCCTTCTCCTTTTGCAGGACAAAGGTCTTTCAGAAACTAAGATCGCTGCTTAGTTGGGCCCTTTCTTGTTACCGTGGTAGCGGGTGGGTATCTCAGACAGTGAAGGATGGAGCAGCAGGCTGGAGTTTTCCACACAGTTCTTTGGGGGCTGCAGGAGGAGTCCACTGAGAAATGTGCGTTGCAGGCATGCCCGCTGAGTTTATTATGCTGGTTATCTGTCACTTACTCTGCCTAAAAGGTAAGGGCTCTGTAATTTGCTGCTGCAAAGAAAAGGTGCTTTGTTCTATTTCTAAGGCCGTCAGCTAATTGGCTCTTGAGGGTAGATTGGAATGAGAGATTTTGCTTGACTTCTGTAGCTTATCCTGTTAGATCGCTCTGATTTTTTTTTGAATATCTGAAGGAGAAATAATCCTGGCAATCTTATGGCCATTAATGGACTGTGTGTTTTCAAGGGAAAACAAAAACAGCCAAACTTTTGATTCCATGATGTTTCTTTCTTTTCATTTAAACTTTTTTTATTTACCAAGGAAAAGGTGTGCTGTATGTGTAGTCACTGTTTCCAGTGATTTCTATAAACCTTGGAAATAGCAGTTGTAATCTTATGCCAAGATAGGGATATTTTAATTCAGCAGACTGAATTTTTTTTTACCAATTAATAATTACAGTGCATTTGAGTAGTCAGTGAGGAAAGTTAGAGACTATTTAAACAAGTAACATTTACACTGATCAGTTACTCTAGCATGAGTAAATACATGTTGATAAATATAAATTATCGATCACGCCCCTTGCTTTATTTGTGTCTAGAGGAAATTTTCCATTTCTGTTCAGAATTCAGATATGAATTGAGCTACAGGCAAAAGAATCTTAGCGGTAGTAACTATCACAAAATAGGTCTATATATAGACCCTAAAGTTATGTTTCTCAAACTTACCTACTTAAAGTAATTGAAACTGGAACATCAAGATGCCTGTTATCTCTGGGGAAACAACAACTTACCTTTGGTTAAAGAGACATAATTTCAAACCCAGTTGCACACCACTGTGGAATTTGTACACTTGGAAGCCAACTGAGTTTTATTGAAAAAAATGATTACACCTTATTTTTTTAAGCACTGGTGATTTATGGACACGCTTTGGTAGAAATGTAGGATGTGTTTTATTGGAGATAGAGATCCCTTTAATGGTATTTTCTTTTATGGCTGCTACTTGGGGCATGTGTGTGTGCTGCAGTCTGGCTCTATTTATCAATTTGTTTCATGAGCCCTAATTGAAGGAAAGGTGTATGTTTGGATACTCAATTTAAGTCAACTTATTTTATTTATTACTTTATAAAATTTGGGCCCAAGAGCAGGTGGGAAATGTTTTCTTCCACCACCAATGCAAATGCCTCCAATATATTGATGTTCCTTAAATGACCTAATGATATTAGCAAAACAAAATGGATTTCTTTGGTGATTAGATTGAGAAGAAATAAGAGGTACTATGGATACTGAAGGGTGGATGCTGTCTGTAAAGGGGATACATTTTATTTCCTTGACCCTGATGATAGGTTCCTAGTGGGACTGCTGGAGAGTGAATGGAGCCCCAATTTTAAAGTCTGTTTCTCTCTCACAGCTACCTGTCACACCCATGCTCCATGGCCCAGGGTCTCGTCATTAAGTCCCTCTGGCTTCTTCAGTGTGTCAGCATCCTGCCTCTGCCTTCCTTTCAAAATCAAGAGGAGGTGGCTCAGATCAGCCCATACTCATGGGCCCCTTAAAAATCTTTCCTCCCATGTGTTATACCAAACAACTCTTTAATACTAAGAAAAAAATTAACAAGGGGAAAAAAGAGAAACCAGATACTTCTTCACATGAAAATCTTCTTCTCATCCTAGTGTTTCATACTTTGAATTCTAAAATTTAAACTGGTCTCCTTGCTGTAGAGTAGAAAACTGACAGAACACTGTAAACCAGCTATAATGGAAAAAACAAAAAACAAAATAAACATTTCTATTAACTCAAAAAATAAAAAATAAAATCTAAACTAGATTTTGCCCTTATATAAACCTGGATACCTTTTCATGTACTTAATCCATGACTCTCAGCCTGGGGGTATTCAGAAGACTCACCTGTGAAATGTCTGAGTGCTGTCACCACCAGGAAATTGGTTCTAGAAGTCTGTATCCATGCCTGGTACATGGTAGGTGTTCGGTAATATTCAATGAATGTTCAATACTGAAATGTTTTCAAAGTAGATTTTAATAGGGCATATTGTTGAAATTCACTGAAGAATCTACTCTTCTTCCTCCTTAATTTAGAGAAGGCTGTTTCCCAACGTCTATGCTTCCTACATATATGCTGAGAAAGACAGGGCTTCTTTTAAATTTAAGGATGGGCTTCTTTGGCAGACGTTTTCAAACCTTGGAAAGCATATAAGGGCAATGACACCAACATCCCTCTTAGAAATTACTGTGTACCTTACTCCTGAGGCTCTCTTGTAAACCTCAAAATGATACAACAGAGAGAACTCAGCAAATTGAATATATTCTCTTTTCACATGTGTTTTTGGGTTATGTGTCTTCTCACTTGAACCAGTAGAAGTGTACATCTTAGAAATAATTATCTTCTGTTTCCCAAACAATCCTTAAGAAGCACTTAGGTAGACATTACATATGAGATAAGCCTCCATATTCATAGACCTAGAATTGTCATGTGACCTAAGCATTTGTTTTTCATAGCAACGCTTCTCTTCTCCAGTATCTTTTCTACTTTAGATTAAATCTTGCAAAATTATGAAAGTATCTAGGCTATAAGGGTAAGACTCTTAAAAAAGTTCAAAGATAAAAATAGTTTGATGCGAGTGCTTGAGTTAGAATAGATGATTGTTAAATCATTCCTAGCTTTCTTATCTCTGAATTTTAGTTTTTCTTTTAAAAGTTTAATCAAATCTTAGTAGTCATTTCTGCTGTAAGACTTGTTTTAAAAATGCAAATTTGTTACCAAGCAATTGATAAGAGACATAAAACAAATGTTACATTTGTTTATGTGCAGTTTCCTCCTAGAGAAACATTAGATGAGGGCATAAAACTGCAGCCAGCTGAACACCACATAGGATTACCCCCAAATATGTACACCTGCCAGTTATCTGCGTACTTATTTTACCCATGAATTATGAGCTTCACCCATCCACAAAAATTTTCTGTCCCATTTCAGATGGCCCTCCTACCAAGTTTCAAAATAAATGGGTCACTTTCTGCACCCGATTCCCCAAGCTGCATCTCTTTCTACATCCCAATCCCACAGCAAAATCAAAATTTGTAAAAGCATTAAAGTGCTGTATTTATTGTAATTCTAATGTGTTTCTTAACAATTTAACACATGTAAAACTTTTATGTTAAGATCCTGAATTTTAAAAATGTTACAGATATACTTTTGAGTGTTGTATCCCTAAATTCATGTTCCCCATAAGTCCTATGTTCTTATGGTACATTTGCATTGCATAACGATTTTTGGGAACACTAATGTTTTGTTATGGCAGAATTGACTAATGGATCTCTGTGTAATAGAATTTTTAGAGACTGATGATGGGGATATTTTGCATGTCTTAGCACTGTTTTCTATGTATGTGGTCAACTTACAATGCTTAATTGCTGTTTTTCCTACCTTGCTGTTTTACCCCCAGTGGCTTTATAGGATTGCTTCAGAATAAGGAAAGTTTTCTGATCTTGCCTAATTAACATTTAAGGTCATTGCATGATATGAATTTTAACTGAATTCTGAGTTTTAGCTTCACACATGGAGATATTGTATTTTGGAAATACAAAACTTTACCAAATGAATCCAAATTAGATAATTTTTATACTGACCAAAGAATTGCTAAACTCTTCATTGTAGAAAACAAAAAAGAAAGAATTCTGGTCTTGTTTGGTAGAAGGAAAAGGGGATTGTCATCTTCAGCAGGGGTACAGAGGTAGTATCTACTGCATTCAGGTTGGTTGGTTTGTTTTTAGTGTCTGTTTATTGTGAGCCTGGGAACTGGAGTTTGGGTTTTTGTTTCTGATGCTCCACAGGGTTCTGACTTTGGCCGCAAGCAGTTACAGCCTGATGTTGCTCTGGGCATCCTCTTGCCACTCCCTGCTGGGTTAGTGTTTGTTTCACCATGGAACTTGCCCTCCAGGACTTTGTAGAACTTCTCCAGGGAATTGAACATGACTGGGGCATAGCTGGAGCTGTTCAGTTGTTCTAGGATCTCCACTGGTGATGCCAGTCAGGCCACATGCCAAGGCTCTTTCATCTTGACTTGTGAAACGGAGCTCCTCTACTGCTCCTTTGTGAAAACTTTTTCCTTTAAAGTGCATCCACTTGAGTTCCTGTTGTGGCTCAGCGGTAACGAACCCGACTAGTATCCATGAGGATGCAGGTTTGACCCCTGGCCTTGCTCAGTGGGTTAAGGACCTAGTGTTGCTATGAACTGTGGTGTAGGTTGCAGATGTGGCTCAGATCTGGCACTGCTGCAGCTGTGGCATGGGCCAGCAGCTGCAGCTCCAATTAGACCCCTAGCCTGGGAACCTCCATATGCCGCAGGTGTGGCCCTCAAAAAAAGCAAAAAAAAAATGCATCCATTTTAAAGTTTCCTCAGCACATCCATGGACCTTAGCCAGGTAGGGCTGTGCCCTTTTCAAAATAAGAGGCATCAGATCTTTTTCTTTCCTCATGTAAGGACACAGTGTGAAGGTGGTAGTTGTCTGCAAGCCAAGAAGAAATTTCTCACCAGGAATTGAAACAACCTTCACTTTGATCTTGGACTTTTCAGCCTCCAGAACTGTGAGAAATGAATTTCTGTGGTTTAAACCACTCATCCTGTGGTGTTTTGCTATTGCAGCCAAAGCTAACTAAATACACATGCATAGCTTAATTTTTAATCCCAGTGGACTTCTGGCTGACGAGCAAAATTGATAATGAAATACAAATAAGTTAACAATGAGTAAAAAGACTATCATCCTGCTCATAACCTTGAGACTGTCCTGAGCAGACCTTCAAGCTGAGTTGATCAGGGTTCTTACATAGAATATTGGGTACTAAAAATATAAAACACAGTGCCTGCTCCACTATGGCTCTTCATTTACTGAGACTGAAAATTTTTCGGGATTTCCTGTTGTGGCTCAGTGGTAACAAATCTGACTAGTATCCATGAGGACGTGTGTTCGATCCCTGGCCTCGCTCAGTGGATTAAGGATTCAGCGTTGCCATGAGCTAGGGTGCAGTTTGCAGATATAGCTCAGATGCAGGCTGGCAGCTATAGCTCCGATTTGACCCCTAGCCTGGGAACTTCTATATGCCATGAGTGTGGCCATAAAGAAAATCATATCCAATCTGTGGTTATTTATTGAGATGTGTGTGCAAATAGAAATCTGAAACAACAAAAATTTTAAAAAGTGGCTTAAGCATATAGTGCAAACATTTCAACCATCAGATCACAAAGTTCATTTTTCTGTATTTGACACGATAGGGTTCAGTGAAGCCTCAATTTGTGTGTTAATATGTGCTTGATCCTAGATAAAATCTGATATCATGTTAGTTTAAATTTAAATTGTAGACACATGATTATTTTTCATAGAAACTTAAAGTAAATGAAACAGCATTTCTTATTAAATGGGGAAAAGTTGAAATCTTTCTTCATACATAATGAATGCTATTAAAATTGTATTAAGTGAACTTTATGATAAAATCTTTAATAATATATTGATCTCAAGTGAAATGCTTTATTTTAAATCCCTTATCATCTACCATGCAAGAAGGATGAAATGATTAAAAGATTTCCTAGGGGGTTTCCAGTGGTGATACATTATGGTGAAAAAAGGGTCTCCATGTAAAAAATGAACAGACAATGATAGGCTGAGAGATCTCCAAAGGCCTCTGTAGAGAGACTACTGGTCTCTGATATGCCTGGAACAAAGCAGAATTAAGAATATGAAAATGGATTAAAAAGAAATTAGGAAGTGTAAATTAGACAGTTCACTTGGAGCTCCATAAGTATAGGAGGCCACACTGAGCTGAAAAAGAGTGAGCTTTCCATTCTCAGCCACAGGCTGCACCCTAAGATAACGTGCATGTTGGCAGCAGTATAACTGTTTGTTGTTAAAGAAATATATACAAGATCCATATTTATTAGTTGCTTTGATTAAAAAAAACACACAATAGAGATGTCTGTTTTTCTGTTTACAGTGATCCTTTTACTATCATGCCAAAAATAAGCCCTCGCTGTCCATGCTTGACAAGTTGAATTGGAGATGGTTTACCTCTTGAGTACCCTGTAATTAACCGCTTGGGTTAGTCTTGGCAAATGACACAACCATAATGTTGACCTGTTTTCTATGATCTCTGCAGAATTAAGCTGAAAAAAAAAAAAAAAACGCATACAGAATAAATTGCAAAATTGTGTGTTGGCCACCTTCTCTTTGTATTGAAGACAGTATAATGATTAGATCACACTTAGGACTCATTTGACTTCAGATCAGCTCTACTTTTGATCACTGGTCTAGGCTGGGGAAGGTCTGTGGGACCTCAGTGCTGCTGTGTGTGTTGAGTTGAGTATACTGTTTAATAGTCTCATTGTAGCTTTCAGGCCGTGAATTTCTACATTCCACTCTTTTCCCATTCTTTCTTTGCTAGGTGCCTTGGGAAAAGGGAAACCCATGGCCTAATTTTAACAAAGAAGGAATTACCCAGTCACCCTTCTAATCCTAGGACATATGGAACATGCTGGCTCTACCACTAAGGACGCAGCAGAGGAAGAATTGGGGCCTCAAGACTGATGATTCTGAAAGGAGGGAGGGAGGAAGGGAGTGAAGAAGGAAGAAAGGGAGGAAGGAAGGAAAAAAGGAAAGGAGGAAGGAAAAAAGGACGAGAAAAAGGAAAAAAGGAAGGGAGGAAGGAAAAGGAAGGCAGGGAGAAAAAGGAAAAATGAAGGATGAAGAAGACCAGAAACATGTACTTTTAAAATGTTTTCCTTTTCTCCTTCTAAACACGAGGACACAGAGATTCACATATACCCTTCCTCAGTGTTAGTTTTATGCTTTTTTCCTTAAATTGAAGTATAGTTAATTTACAACGTTGTATTAATTTCTGCTGTACAACAAAATGATTCAATTATACACACATATATACACACATACATATATATGTGTGTATATATATGTATATACATACAGATAAATTATTTTTCATATTCTTTTTCATTATGGTTTATCACAGGATGTTGAATATAGTTAGTTCCCTCTGCTATATACAGTAGGATATTTTTTGTTTGGTTTTTTAGGACCTCGTGTAGTATATGGTAGTTCCAGGCTTAGGGAATTGGAGCTGCAGCTGCTGGCCTATGCCATAGCCACAGCAACGCTGGATCTCTGACCCACCGATGGAGGCCAGGGATTGAAACCCTCATCTTCATGAATACTAGTCAGATTCCTTTCTGCTGTGCCACAACAGGAACTCCAGGACCTTATTGTTTATACATCCTATATATAATAGTTTGCACCTGCTAATCCCAAACTCCCACACCATCCCTCTGCCACCTTGTATTCTTTACTTTGTGGTATTTAAGTTTCCTTTTCTTAGTGGAAGTTCTTTATATTCTGCCTTTTAATAGCTGAGTGACCTCAGGCAATTTTGCTTGAAGAAAATCAGAGGATTTGTTTGTTTGAACTACATTAGCATCAGAAAGGAAAGTTGCCTGGTATGGTGGCTAAGGTAGCTTGTAGGAAGAGGCAGAGCTGGTAGTGGGGAGATTGTTCTTTGGAATTCAGAGAGAGCTGGAGAGTCTTTTGTTGGGCAGTTAGTAATAAAGCTCTGTTCCCAGGTATTGCTGAATATCAGATTCCCTTTGCTAGGCTGGGTAAAGCCTGTTGGACTTGTCTCTGGCTTCTTCTGGTTGTCAGTAAGCTTGAGACTAATTAGTGTGGTCTTACACTGTTTTAGTGCTCACAACTTTTTCAAAGGCTTTTTCACATCTTCAGATTCCTAGAATTATAGGATGGATACATGGGACCCTGGTGGAAGAAAGAGTTGTAGCCAGAGTCAAGAAAAACAATCGCCATTCTTATTTATTCATTTATTTTTGCCATCTCTATTCTTCACTGACTGCTCTGAAGAAGTTCCTTTTACCTAAGTAGCCTCAGCCTAATCGGACTTTAAAATATGGGGCCTTGATTCCAATAGTCTTTAATTTTCTCTCTGCGTTTGTTCATAAAAAAATGGCCTGCCTGTGCTCAAAGTTGGCCCAAAGTGACCAGAGAGAAAGAGTTATTCTAAATCATATTGCTACTGCCGGAATGCTTTATTTTTTTCTGTAACAGAAATGATCTGCCTGTAAGTTGAAAATATTTTGTAAAGTACTTTGCAGACTTCAACTCCCATAACATCCCACAGGATAAAGGAAACACGATATTGGGCACAGATTTCTTGCAAGGGGCAAACTGAAATACTGGCTGGTGGTATGGCAACCTTGATATCCCACCTCAGATTTGGATGTATTATGGGAATCTTCTTCTGAAAGAAGTTTTTAAATTTTAAAATATATATACTATATATAATATAGTATAAATATATATGTAATATATATTTATAGTTTTTAAATTTTAATATATAGCTTAGATACATTTTATGTATATTATATATAAATACATTTTATGTATAAATACTATATATATACAAATATATGAGATTCTGTGTATATATATATATACAGAATTTATATATATATAGATGAGATTATATATATATAAATCAAATAGATATACATAAATACTATATATGTGTAAATATATATATATATATATATATATAAATGAGATTCTGAGACTGAAGTTTTATGAAAACAGTGCATTTGCTTGTATTAGAGTTTTTGTAAAGGAGCAGGATCCTTTGGGGCCTTCTTGGGGGCAGGCCCTTCCCCATACCATCTGCTTTAGCTCCTCTCTGCAGTATAATATGTATCTCTTTGGAGGTTTATAGGAGCATCTTGATCTGACCTCTGTGGACAGCCTACAAGAGCAAAGGATTCCTACACCAAGAACTTTGCAACAACCAACCTAGCCCCTCCTTCACTTTATCTTTAAAAATGCTTTGCAATTTTGGTTGGGGGTGGTTCCAGATATTTTGGGGGCATGATCCAGCCCGTATGATCCAGCCGGTCTCCTTGCATGGCCCTGCAGTTAACCTTCTGTGCTCCAAATCTCTGATGTTTGGTTTGTTTTGGCCTCACTGTCCGTCGGGCAAGCGGACTTGTACTAACATTTTCTGAACTTTACTCATGGAAAAATGTTAATAGTTATAGGGGAAGGGAAGGAGGAGGACAGAAGGAGTTCATTCTGGTCAAAGGAGTTTAGCAAACATTGGACTAAAGGAAGTAAGCAGGTTTTTCTGAGGCATGTTTTTTTTGCAAACTTTAATTTGCTGATGTGCATTGTGAAATCTCCACCACGGATTATAGTGATAGTTCCCAAATCTGAATTCATAATCGCAAATTCCTGGACTCCAAAGACTCACTGAGTCTAAATTGGGGGAGATGAAAATGGAGACTTTCTCCATGGGGACACCTTTGAGAGACCACCTATAGGCTCTCAGTTCATCTCCTTCAGCAGGAGTCCAAGGCACTGCTGTCATTTAGAATGCAGCCTCTCCTTCCCAGCTTATTTAACCATGGAATTCCTTTTATCCAAGAAATGCACGTTGACATTTAAGGAACTAATAGTTTGGAAAATGCTGGTCCATGCACTCTCTTACTAAAGGCTGAAGGAAAAAAAGGATCATTGCTAAGTATTGTTTGGGAGTTGACTTTGAGTTGTCTGTTTTGTGTATTGTGGTGTTTAAAGAGCACGCCCATTTGTGTGCCCACGCTGATGTGTTATTTATTATTTTCTATAGTGCTGTCTATTTTATTTATGTTATCTTTAGACTTTTTTTTTTTTCATTTTTTGCAGCAGACATTCCCAAAAAGTTGAATGTGATATGTAGCAGACCGTTTGGGTCTCTCACTTTGCTGGAGGATAATATTTAAATTTTGATTTATCAAACCCAAATCTCCAGAGACAGGAAATTTTTTAATTAAAATGAGTTTGATAAACTTCTGGCACGAAATGATGTTTTCCAAGAGACGAGAGAGTGGAGGATATTACTTCAAAAAATCCTGATTGTTTCTGGGATGGGACTCTAGATGATTGATTTCATAGGCTAAACGGGATTATCACCGTGGCTTGATTAAAGTGGCCTAATTAGACAAACATACCAAAAATATTGGTCCTAAAAAGATGTATTTTGAGGGGCACGAAATTGGGAAAACTCCTCTAAAGAGATTTAACTTTCTTCTCATAAACAGCCTGATCCCCCATTTTGGAGTCAAGCTATAGAACTGAATTAGTTTACTGCAGACTTTGGGGTTCTATATGGACATCCACAAAGGTGTTAGGGGTGCAGCTATATTTTCAGTGGAGATAATGTGCTCTAATGGTAACTCCCATCTCAGTCTTTAGAATCATATTAAATGTAAATACAACCTTCTTTCCATTTTAAATATGCTTCTGTGTGGAAAGCTGTTTCTCATAAATCCATATTTGCATTTCTGCTCATTTACTTCTTTCTGAAACCCTGCAACCAGATCACCATTTCTGTTCAAGTGACTGTTGCTGAAGCTCAGCACCATAGACCTTTGAGATTATAAGTAGATGAAAGGGCTTTGAAAATTTTTTTACAGTCATCATCAAAAATCTTAATTGCTAAAGTGCAGACACTGGTTCAATGTGAGCCTTGTCTTAAGGTCTAATGAAACCACGTGCAGGTAAGATAACAAAGCACCTTGATAGTACACGCATGGTGGCCTCTAACCCATCTCATGATGATAATAATTGATCTAAAGAGTCTCTGAAGAAAAGACCAATTATCGCTGACATTCCTGCAAGCTAGAACTCCCTATGGGTTAGACAGAGGCCCTGACTGAAGGCTGCCACAAGGAATTTGAAGATGATTCTTGCAGAGATATTCCAGGAACTAGGACCTTTAATCTGATCACATTTGAAACCCATTTCAAGCATGTTAGGTAAATTATGTCAAGGCTCAGGGGAGATATCTCTGGAATGTGAACATTCTCTGGGGATTGTCGTTTGACATTTAGAGCAGGTGAGAGTCCCACAGCTTGTGAAGTCATTAAGGTGCAGTTATGACAAGCCTGACTTGATCCTTTCTGATATGCCTGCCAGACTTGACAGCTCCAAACAGTTGGTGGGGACCTGGAGACACTTCTTGGTTGCTTGTAGCTCAGTGAAAATATTCTGTTCCCTGTGGCTAGAGCTTCATGAAAGTAATTTTTGCTGAGGAAAGAGAGAAGGTCCTCAGGTTGACGGTTGCTATTAAGTTGGAAACCTTGGGCCTATTATCGATGACTCCCTAGGTGTGCAGAATGGGTATAATTCCCTTTCTCCTGTTTTTTTTCTGTTTTTCTTGTACTTTAATTGAAAGCAGACATTTCCTTATTCTGACAGGTAACTCTCTATCTTAGGTCTCATTTGACATGAGGCAAAATGGTGTCTGTGCTTTCAGAATTCAGGGCTGTGGCATGTTTGCAGCAGCTTGAGTGACACTGATTTTAACGGTCATTCTTTATCTGTGGGGATGTGTGCATTACTTTTATGCATACCTAAGCCTTTGTAATTTAGGATCTGGTCCCCCATGCCATATCCATGTTATTAGTAAAGTAGTTTAAAACAAGTGCTTCTTGAATAGGCAGCATAACTACCAAGAACTCTGAATTCTAGGCTCACCCAGTATCCATCCTGTACTAGCTATGTGATTTAGAAACAATTAATTTAGTTTCTCAGCCTCAGTTTCCCCAGCTGCCCATCTGTGAAAAGTGGCTCATTAAACCTATCCTATAGGGTCATCATAAGGTGAAAGGAGACAGTACATTTAAAACACTTGCCGGTGTCTGGTACATAATGAGTACGTTATAAATGGTATTGTAAGGATTGTATGGAGTCAACTGCACTAACATAAAGTATATATGCTTTTTTTTTATTCTTTTTTTCCTTGACAGCCTAAGTGATAAATGATACGGATATGAACATGGAATAGAATTTCTGAATTAATGCATCTTTGCTCACAGGAAATTATCTTATGTTGGTGCCTGTGATTGAAAACAGCATAGAGGTTGGCACTTATCACACCAGCAAGTTTAGATTACTAGAGGGCTGATGTTCTTAAGCCTTTGGTGTTCCTTAACTTCTCTTTTTTAATTTGGCTGTTTTTAAAGTTTCTCCCCCCCCCATTTATATATAAATGCATTTTATCTAATGCTTCATTTTATAAAAAGAAGATGTTTGTATTTTTTAGAAATGCATTTGGCACCAAGTAATAGGAAACTCAACTACAGTAGCTTTAAATAAATAGAAATGTATCTGGCTCATTTAGCAAGTTGTCTGGAGGTGGGTGGTTGCTAGCTTTGGATAAAGTCCTCAGTAATATTAGGGTCAGTGCTTCTATGATTATTACAGATTTCTTTCTTCTTTTTTAATTTTCCTACATGGTTACAAAATGGCTACTGAATTCCAGACATCACGTCCTCTTTTCAGGTAGGGAAAGAAGGAGGGGCCATGCTGCCCTTACTTATTATGATCTGTTATTTCTGCTAGTTTTATTGGCCTAAACTGAATTCCTTCCTAGTACGGGTAGTATGATTATTACTACCAAAGGCAAATTCATGTGCTGCACAATATCAGAGTTTGGAGCAGAGAAATGTTTGTTATAGGGCCATGCAAGGACAATGAGTGGCTCATGTCCCCAAAACACTGAACTCCTGGAAAGGTTTCAGAAAAGCATTTTTAAAGTCCAGGTGAGGGAGGGGAGTGGTTGGTTGTTGCAAACTTCTTGATGTTGGAATCCTTTGTTCTTGCAGCTACCCATTTAGCTCAGGTCACAATGTTCCTGTAAACTCCAACAAGACAAATGTTAATTCTCTGTCCTACAACTTTTTATCTCTATATGAATGGAAAAGTATACCTTTAAAGGTCAGAGCCTTGAAAAAAGGCTGTCCTGTCTATTTCAGGCTATAGGCAACATTCTTGACTAGAAGCAAAAGCAATAGAATACAAGATTAAAGTAAAAGAAACAGATCTAACATGGAGTCAGATTTGTTCTTCCTTATTATATTATCATGACCTGGAGTTGGACATATTTGCTCTCTAAATAAAATATGGTGTGAAGCAATAGCAGGTTGATGAATGTTTGTTGCATAGACAAAAATAATCTTCCACAGTGTTGTACACCTCCATTTAATTTTTATACAAGCTACCTTCTGCACAAGAAGAATTAAATTCCAGGGCAAAAAAATCCTAATCCCTCTAAACTTCTTCCATGTGTGAATTAAACATGGTAAATTTATTAAGTGCAATGGGCAAAGAAAGCATTTGAACTAACCAGTTGCCTGTCCCAATCTCCATCCTTTGCTATAGGATGGCCTCTCTTTCCTTGGTTACATCCACTTGGATAGTCTTAGTTTATGGTGGATGTAATGGGTATGATGTTGGACTATGTTTGACCATGATTGGGTACCCAGCAAGAAACATTCAAATGAATAACTGTGTAGCCAGCTGCTCCTGACTTACCCTCTTGGGAGGAGGCCCAGCCCCCTGGTTTGCCCTTCTTGCACAGTCTGCATACATCCAGGAGGGAGCCGTCCCTTCCCCACCCCCATCCTTACTCTCAGAAACTGGGCGGGGCGGTGAGGGGGTAATTTCCTAGTGGCTTATTCCCAAGGCTTACTTAGAAATAAAGACCTATATTGACTCAATTTCATTATCAAAATTAGTGAGTCAAAGTTGAGTAATTCCGAATAGTTCTCCGGACCAAATTATTCCTGAAATCAGCCTTCACTGGCCCAATACAAAGTATCTGTTTTCTTATCCTAGTATTACAAACTTAAAGTTTCCTTTCCTTTCTTCTGTTGTTTTCCCAAGGTGGAATAGGCATAACCTGAACTTTAGGATATCCCTTATGCAGTCTAGATAGCTTTTAAATAATATTTATGAAAAGAGAGGGAGTCATTTTGCTCATCATGCAACTCATTACTGACTTTTTCTTCTCTGCATAAAAAGAAACAAAATACTTCTGTAGGCTTCCTATACAAAGGCACCTGGTCTGAATGGAAGATTTTCTTTTATTATTACTTTTTTTTCCTCCTGGCAAAGCCAGGAGTCAGAACCATAGAATCAGAGAATTTAAGTTTCTTTATAGTTCAAGCAGAGTGAGGCAGGGAGTGGACAGAAATAGGTCACATTGTGTTTGAAAGACCAGGACAATGAGGAGTCCGTTGGCGTGCTCAGACTCTGATAGATTCTTATTTGAGTGTTTCAGAAAAGACAGAAGCCAAGATTTATAGTGTATGGCAGCCTGCAAAACATTGAAAAAACATTTACTAGTTTGTGTGTTTTTTTCTAGCCAGGACTTTGACCATTTTCTTTCATCATTTGTCTAAAGAAGACAAGTGGCTTTTCCTGAGACAGTTAGAAGATGGGTTAAATGTGTCTTTTCTGTGGCACGTAGCTCTTGAATGATTTTAGGACACGACCAACTCCCCGCATGGGTAGGTAATGGAGACAGCAGTGATCCCCTTTGCTGAGAACCCTGGGTCCCAGCCACTGGTTTTGCCAGTAACAGTCATGTGGCAATAACTTCAAGGATGTCATTTACCCTGAGAGAGTCTGTTTGGCCTCTTCAACTTTTAAAACTGGGGCGTTGCTCTCATTTGGGGGCTTACAGTTGCAAGGTAATCTTGGAACTCTTGTTTTACCAGCCTAGGTTCTTGGCTTTCCTTGATCGATAAACATTGATATGAAGCCAGACAAGAAATTCAGGCAGGGCTTTATTGGGGCCCCTGCTTCAGCAGGGGGAGTGAAAACTAACCACAGTTTCCCTTGC
Source organism: Catagonus wagneri (assembly GCA_004024745.2). Lineage (NCBI taxonomy): Eukaryota > Metazoa > Chordata > Mammalia > Artiodactyla > Tayassuidae > Catagonus > Catagonus wagneri. The sequence continues at coordinate 3,752,806 of PVHT020000035.1, read as the reverse complement.
TTGCTTCTGCCGTAAGGTGGTTCCTTTTGTGGGGTGAGGGTAGGGACGGGTCTAGGGGTCGGCCAGAGAAGTGACTTAGGCGGTCTGCCCACTCCTTTGGCGGTGTTATGTGCAGGGGGCCTGTGTGGTACCCTGCTTTGGCTTCTGACACCCTGTTTTTGCTCTTGGCTCTTCAGAAGTGGCAATTGGATTTTTAGATTTTTTTGCACGTAATTTGCCCCAAATGTGCATGTCTGCAGTTGTTTTTAGATCCTTAGAGTTTCTTTATATTTTGTTGCTGGAGGAGATGTTTGTTTAGGTGCAAGCATTGCAGCCACTCTCAAAGGGTCTCAGGTCCCAGCCTGTCTCACTTGGGTAATTGTTCTGAGCTGAAACATACCGAAAATGGGGAAAGAAAGGGAAGAAGCTTCCGTGGGCCCCTGTTGCCACCTTTCTTTTTGTCTTCCCGCTCGAGGACAGAGCAGTACCCAGGAAGGGTATAATTTTAATTTTTCAAACTAACTAGGTGTTGCAGGGGCTCGGGTTCCTGTCTTATCTTTGCCGCCTCTCCATCTGGCATTTACAGACCTTGGCCCTCTCCCTTTCTTCTCAGTTCTGCCCAGAGATTAAGTTCTCTGGACTCTCATACCCACCCAGACATGTCCTCCTTCGAATGCAACTTCTCCCTCCAGTCGGCTTCTCCATTCTCTGAGCATTGAGCCACACTCAGCTAGTTGCCAGATTATTTGATGACAGTGATGGACGTTATGTTGTCAAATGATGCTGAACTTAAGCAAGGATATTTGCATTTTTAAAGACTACCCTGGTGTCCCCCTGAAAAGGTCTCCCATTTGTGGAATATGTGGAGGAGATAAGAATCATACCATATATAATCTTTTATCCACCGCAAAAGTCTCTCACATTAATCATCATGTTTACCGTATTTCTAAGACCCGACAAATGAACTAAATAGTGATGTCCTTTTGGGATTTTACGTATTTCATTTGAGCAGCTGAGACCCAGAGAGGTTGAGCTGATAATGCCAAGGTCAGCTAGCTAAAAAGTGAAAAACCAAGAACACGCACCTAAGTCTTCCCATTTGGGGCTCTGACTGCTGTAAGAGCTACCGCTTGGCAAGTTCCATTTCCTGTTCCTCATCTTCTTTTTCCCTTTGTGTCAAGTACATTGATTGGCCAGAGGGCTCCTCATATGTAAGGGACATGCTGACTGTAGAAGATGACTTTCGGAGTTTGACTGTATGTAGGCTCAGCTTTGCAGCCATAAAACATCTAGCATCACCTGCTTTTTTAGCTTTCTCCATCTTTTACGAGTGGGCTCAGGGAAGAGGTGCTGGGTTTTGTGGTACAGCGAAGTGAGGTTAGGCGTATACCATGACTAGGGCAATTGTCCACTTGGTGACAGTACTTAATGTGACACAGGGAGGACAGTTTAGTGGGGTGGCACAGGGCCTCCATCTGCTTTGATGCTCTAGCAGATTGTGTTTAAACTATTGAATAAAAAATTTGCACTTTGCAGAGTTCCCATTGTGGCGCAGTGGAAGCAATCCACCTGGTAACCGTGAGGTTGCGGGTTCAATCCCTGGCCTCATTCAGTGAGTTAAGGATCTGGCGTTGCTGTGAGCTGTGTTGTAGGTGGAAGACTAGGCTCAGATCCTGCGTTGCTGTGGCTGTGGTGTAGACTGCAGCTGTAGCTCCAATTTGACCCCTAGCCTGGGAACCTCCATATGCTGCAGGTGAGGCCCTAAAAAGCAAAAAAAAAAAAAAAAAATTTAAGTTTTCAGCTTCATATAGTATACTTGAAACAATAAAGAAGCATGTAAAATAAAATGATAAACTGTAAAATCTCCTATCCATCCCATTTTAACCCCTCTTTTGCATCATTTTTGAGTGCAGTCTTTTAGAGCTTTTTCTGTACCATGATATGCATATGTGTATGTATTTTCAAAAAAATGAATCATAGTTGTTTTAAAATAATTTTTCCCTGTTAGTAAAAAAACCACTGGATTCTTCTTAACAGGTGCCTAATATGTACTGGATGGACACACAGAGATATTTATCCTTCTTTTCTGAAGGGTTTCTAGTCTGTCTTTAGTTCATCGCTATTACAAAGGGTCTCATAAAAAGTATTATGACAATATTTCTGCAGATAAGTTCAAAGGATTGAAATTGCAGAGTCGAAGAATCTGCCATATATTAAAATTTTCATACGGGTTGCTCAGTGTCCTCCAAAGCTATCATCCCAAATTACTCTTCCGGTAGTCATATTTGAGTTTGCTCAAGTCCCCACATCATCATCACCATTGGGGGAAATAACTCTGGTTTGGCCAGTCTGGTAAACAAAAATAGACTCTCATTTGATTTATTTTTCCCGGTCATATGAAGCTTGTACAGCTTTTTCATTAGTTTTTTTTTTTGCTATGTGTATGTCTTTTGCTGTGAAGTTCATACCCTTTTCCCCAAATTTCTTTATCGTACAGTCCTCCCTCTTTTAGTATCCTTGGGGGATTAGTTCCAGCCCTCAACCCCACCCCTTGGATATCAAAATCCTCTGATGCTGAAGACCCTCCTATAATGACACAGTATTTGCATATAACCTAGGCACATCCTCCTGTGTACCTTAAATCGTTGCTAGATTATCTGTAATACCTAATACATTGAAAATGCTATGTAAATAACATGCAGCAAACTCAAGTTTTGCTTTTTGGAACTTTCTGCAGATTTTTTCCTGAATACGTTTTTGGCGGCATCCATGGCATGTGAAACTTCCTAGCCAGGGATGGAACCCACACCATAGCAGCAACCTAAGCTACTGCAGTGACAATGCCAGATCACTGACCCCCAGGGGAATTACTTTCTGATTTTTTTTTTTTTTTAAGGGCTGCACCTGTGGCATATGGAAGTTCCCCGGGCCAGGGGTCGAATTGGAGCTACAGCTGCCGGCTGCAGCCACAGCCACAGCAACTTGGGATCTGAGCTGCATCTGCGCTACACCACAGCTCATGGCAACACAGGATCCTTAACCCAATGAGCAAGCCTAGGGATTGAATCTGTGTCCTCATGGATACTAGCTGGGTTCATTACCGCTGAGCCACAATGGGAACTCCCCTTCCTGAATATTTTTGATCCATGGTTAGTTGACTCTAAGGATACAGAACTTGTGGATGTGAACAGCTGTTTTCCCAAGAGCTCTCTCTGGTCTGTTGTTAGGCTTTTGTTTATGGTGACCTTCTGCTGCTCACGTGTTTTTAATTTACATGTGGCTAAATCTGGTAGCCTTTTTCTTTATGGCTTCTAAGCATTTAAAGAAGACCTCTCCCTGCCAAGATATTGGAAATGCTATAAAATATTTTTTCTAATCTTTTTTTTGCTTTTGTTTGTCTTAGTATATACATTTGTGATTCATGTGTGACTGTAGGTAGACTCCTCATTTTTCTATGAAGTCCAAAAAATTGACAGTTATGTTAGGAAAGAAGATATAAAATTGCACCAAGAAATGAAATGAGGAGTTCCCATTGTGGCTCAGAGGGTTAAGAACCTGACTAGTATCCATGAGGATGCGAGTTTGATCTTTGGCCTTGCCTCAGTGGGTTAAGGATCTTGCATTGCTGGTGTAAATCGAAGATGTGGCTAGGATCTGGCATTGCTGTGGCTGTGGTGTAGGCTGGCAGCTGCAGCTCTGATTCAGCCCCTAGCCTGGGGATTTCCATGTGCTGCAGGAGTGGCCCTAAAAAGAAAAACAAACAAATAACGAAAAAGAAAACCCTGAAATGAACTCCTAGAGATCCAGGATCTGGAGGATCATTCAGGGTAAATCTGGTGATCCAAATCAGCCACAGGATTCTAGGGTCTCTTGAAGCAACTTCCTTACTGTGATCTTAGAATCTGTAAACTATCACATGCCCCCCTTTAAATCCATCAAGGTGCTTTTAAGGACCAGTCCTCCTCAGTTTAGTGACTAATGAGAAATACTGAGTCAGTCTTTGAATTGGTTCCTTAGTAAACAGTGCAAAGAACAGGCCTAATGAACAAGCAGGTGCTTGCTAGAGGAAGCATCTTGAGATGAAAGAGTTTAGTGGAGAATAACAAAGATCTGCATTTATGCTGGATTACAGAATTTAGTGTGTTTCTTCTGGAAGAGAATCCCACCCATAAGCAGGTGCATTATTGTCAGTGCCGAATGAGGAAAGAGTGGAATTCATGCAAAACGTCGTCAAATAATATGAGTGCTTGAATGACTTGGGAAGCGTATGGATAATTGGCTTAGAGAGGAAATGAGGTCAGGACAAAAATACGCACAGAAGGACTTTATCCTCAGCTAGTCTGTCTTAGAAAAATAGAAACCAGATCTTGGGTTAGGAGGATGGTAGACTGCAAGGCAGCTGAAGATCACTTACGAAATTTTGATCTGCTTTGAAGATACCTTTAGATTCATGAAAGGGAGTAGAAAAGGCTATCAGGACCTGAAGGATGTGTCATCCCAAGGTCAGAGATGAGAGCAGTGACGGAGCTGTGAGCCTGGCTCAGAACCTGGGTCTCGCCAGGTCTCTGTCAGTTTGGAGCATACACACATAGAGGCATGCCATGTCACCCTAAGGGCGTTCAAGATATTTTTCAAGGGAAGTCTCAAGGTTAAATTTCCTTTAAACCAAGTATAACTTAAATTAAAATCTACTGAAGAGAAACAAACTCTCGTCATGAATAAATGTTTGTTGTCTTTTGACTTGAAGAGTAGGTGAAGTTATTTTATTTGGTGTCCGTAGTAATCAAGGCTCCTGTGACCCAAGACTCACGGATGTTAGTTCTGGCTCTGGGACTTAGAGCCATTTGCTTTTCCCAAGTCACTTAACCTCTCTGAGCCTCAGCTTCCCCACTTATATGATAAGAAATAATGCCTGCTTCAGAGAGTTTCTGTGAAGAAAAAGCTTGCTATTGTGTATAAAAATTACCAGAATGATTTGGAAAATCCTGTTGCAGAGGTTTAGATTATAAGACATACTAGTGCTATTGTGAACTTTTTTCTTTTTTTTTTGTCTTTTAGGGCCGCACCCGCGGCATATGGAAGTTCCCAGGCTAGGGAGCTATAGCTGCCGGCCTACACCACAGCCACAGCAACTCAGAATCCGAGTCATGCCTGCGACCTACACCAGAACTCACAGCAACGCCACATCCCTAACTCACTGAGCAGAGCCAGGGATCGAACCCTCGTCCTCATGGATCCTAGTCGGAAGTATTGTGAACTTTTTGGAGACTTCTTTCTGGTATAGGTCAAGTTTCTTCGGATCGCAGTAAAGGTTTTATCTTGACTCGTTGGACCCTGAAACATCTGGCATTATAAATACATTTTTAAGAACCATGACATTAGAAGGGGAATTCGAATTTTGTTTCCCACACTGTAAAGGAGAGGGTGGCGAGTGAAGCTTTCGGACGTGAAGATCAGTCACGTTGTCTCCTTTCCTTATCCCCCATGGTCCAGCTAGCGTGGCACTGTGCACACAGAAGACACTAAGCAGAAGTTTAGTGGTGATCTCCAGTCATCACTGGATTATGCTCCAAATTTACCTGCAATGTGAAGAGCGGCCCAGTATCAGTGCCCCTCTTAGAGTCTGATAGTGCTCCTGTGTTGTTTCTGTACAAGGTCAAATTAAAATGCTGGAATTCCAGATGGAGTGTCCAAAAGTCCACCCCTTCTTGTTTGGGGAGTCGAAGCACTGTTTAGAGAAGGACATTAGAGCATCCATCCAGCCTTACCTGCCACAAAGACTGGTGACTCCTCTTTTGCTCCAGAGCACATGCTTGCTCCCAAAACTAGACCTTCGAGAACTCTATGAGAAGTGGATCTTGGCAGGCAGTTTCTGAACAGCCACTAGTCTTTCTGCTTTCTGTTTTCATAGATCCTTAAGAGCTGTTTGCACCTAACACCTTCTTGTCAGTTCAAACCTCAAGCCAGATGAACCCCGAGGATTCAGGGAGTTGCTGCGGGGGCGGGCGGCGGGGGGTAGGGGGGAGCCTGCCTCTGTTTGCTAACTGGTTTTAACTTCAGCTTCTAAAAGATGGGGGCCCACTTAAATTCTTCCTGCTGCGCTTCCGTTGCTGGGCACCTGTCTTTCTTTGTTTCTTGTCTCAGACAGTAAACAGAGGGTAATGGTTGCACAAGCATTCAGTTCTTTTGTGATAGCCTGGGAGCTTCATGCAAGGAGGTCTGAACAGGTTGAAAAAGGGAGCTCCATGCTGCATGCCCAAAACAGCAAAATATCCCACAAAACAAAACAAACAAACAAAAAAAACATACATAGAAAAAAATCAAACAGAAACACGAAAAAGCTGTAAACTCCTCCCTTTCTAGCTTGTTAGCTTTTTCCAAGCCTTTGTGAGCCTTACCTGTCAGTGAGTCGGTACCTTGACAGTTTTTGCAGTAATAAACCATGGAGGAGGATTAAAACTCAAACCCTTGGTGACATCATAGGAAGTTCTTACCTGGCCTTAATGAACTTCAGCCTCAGTTGAACATATTTTTCAGTTGCTAGAGCTCGGGCAAGTTCTAAAAGTCAAACATTAAAATGACTTTGCACTTCAAATGTTTTAAAGCAAATGTTGCAGATCCTTAGCATAAGAAGAAAACTGACAGACTCCAAAGCAGTTGTAGTGTAGTGGAAGGAAAACCAAACCTAAGGAAAAAACAGAAGACTAGAACTATTTTTGTAGAGACCCTATGTAACTCAAAATAAAATGCTGTTTTAGGGGAAATGTCACAAGACTCCATGTACACTGAAGTTAAAATAATGTATTTCAAGATTGTATGTTTGCAGAATTTGGCATGAATTGATGGAAGCTGCCCTCTTCCCCTTCCTGCTTTGTTGATGCCCCCCAAAGTTGTGAGTCCGTCTGGCACAGCTGTCTTGGTTCTGTTGCCGTCTGGCTTTAGACTCTGCAAGGCATTTCCCCTCTTGTGTTCTTGGCTTCCTCCTCGCTATACTTATACTAGGAAACAGTTCATAGGTTACATTTCAGGGGACTTTCAAGTACATGATTTCCAAGTGGCTCTGTGGGATGGGAAGAGTGGGACCAGGTCAGAGAGTTGAAAGGTTTTGCCCAGGGTCATAAGTGAGCAAGAGTTCACCCCATAATCACTTTCCAAATCCAGTTTCTTCAGCTCCACTGCTTGGCTAGGGTTTATTACAAGCTGTGAGGACCTGGCATTGTGTAATAGATAAAAATGTGCAAATAAATGGAGTACTTTATTGCTTCATTGTTATTTATTTGAGTAAATATTCATTTAAATGTTGCTATTATGCCTCCAAAATGTGTAATTGTTTTATTATTGAGAGCATTAGCACTTTGGAAGGAAAGGCTTTAAATATCTGATAAACATAGCAAATATTGAATAATGCGAAGTATTTTAATGAGTTTCCATTGACTTTAGTTTGCAAATTATGGTAATAGAGTAAGGGAAGGGATGTTTGTTAGTGAAACTGACGGGAGTACTGTGTGTGTCTGTGTCTGTGTGTGTGTATTAAAAATCTACAACCACATTTATAGCTTTTCAGATGCTGTTATCGAATCTGTACACAGTTGTGTAAATAAATGTTAAGGAAATACAACCTGTAATAAAATACTTTATCATGTCAAATAAAATGAATACTTAGGAATGCTGTTTGAGATAAGTTTTCAGCCTATCTCTAGATGTAATAGATCAAGAGTAATTTAACATTATTTAGCACTCCTATTGCACAGTTAAATATTATCTATGGCTGAATGGCTCATGAAATGCGGTGCACATAAGGTATGTTTTCTTTCTTCCATTTCTTACTAAATGTAGGTTCCATTGAAACCTCTCTACGATATTAAAAGCCCTTCTCTGATCTGAATAAATATTTTCTCTTCAGGCGGGTCATATATTATAGTTTGTTTAACAAAATAAAGGCTTGTGGCGGAGGCACATGAAATGCAGATCATGGTAAAATAGCAGTGGACAGAGCTCACCCGGGCAGGTGCGGGCTGTTTTTTTTTTTAGCAGTTAAGCCCTCCTTATGAAAGTCTCTGTCACTGGCTATCAGGAGCAGCTGATGTCCTTTTGAACCAAAGTGGCTGTAACACCACGTCCTCACCTTTTTGCCTTCATCATGGATTTGGATACTCCAGCAGTGAGATAGTAACGTTCCTGTCCTTAGCTTGTGAAATTCAGAATACAGTGAAACCTAATGGGAATGCAAAACGGAATCTGAATTTTGCTTTTAAAAAGCAGCGTTTGCTCTACTGTAGTCTTGTGATTCAATCATGTTTTAGCTTTGTTGAATGAAGGTAGTATTGATGTGTAACAAGAGGGATTTATAAGCAGAAAAAAATAACACATAAACAGTAATGCATATACAAAACACTAAAGCTGAGATGAATTAACTTGACCAGGGGCCATTATGTTTTCTTAAGATTGCCTAGTGTTCCTTATCAGACTTCCCTGGCTCTTATCTCTTCTAATTACATCCCGCACACATTAGCTGCAGAGCTGTAATTTTCCTGAAGCAGCTCTTCCATCATGATGCTTCTCTGGTTAACAAACGTGGGTGGGGAGAGGGTACCAGAGTTGCTGCTAAGTTAAAGTTCATGGTCTTCGGTTTGATGTTTAAGGCTTGGAGGCCAACCTCTTGAGCTTTACTCACCTCTTTCCCCACCTTGTCCCTTTTCTTCTTCTAGTCCAGCTAAACTGGTCACTGGGTCTTTCCTGGCCTTGCCCTTTCCCATCTCTGCGTTTTCATTTCCTTAAAGTTGGGACCAAAACAGTTGCTATCAATCATGAGCATTATTTCTGCCCTTTGTGACCCATCTCATAGGAGAGTAAATAGTATGGTGGGTGAGGACCTGGGCACTGAAGTCACACACACCCAAAGGGGAATTGATCTGTCATATATGAATGAGAACAAGGGCACGAACCTTAAGCTCTCCAAACCTCAGTTTCATCATCTGTAAAATGGTGATCGTGATACCACATGACTTTATTATGATGATCGAATAGAATGATATATGTAAGTTATCTATGATCACAACACCTGGCATTTAGTAGACACTTAGTAAAATATTATTAAATACCCCCTTCTCCATGGAATCTATTTCCCATACCACATAGCAGTTAGTCTCCTGTTTGCATTCTCATAACACTTTGCAGCTTTACGGTATGGTATTCCCCTTTTCTGTTAGCATTTTCCTTCCCTTAAGCTAGCATTTTCCTTCCCTTAAGCTCCTTGAAGTCCATCTCTGCAACACGTTTCACAAATGTTGGTTGAATTGAGTTGCTGAACCAGTGTACCTAATAACAGTGGGGTTTAAATGATTTCATCATAAAATAAATGGGATTTTAGATAATTAATGGTTCCTAGGTCATGCAAAAACCCAAGCATCGTTTTTATAGTGTAATAACTAAAAATGAGCTGAAGATAAGCAATACTGAAGGCCAGATACTTAAGTTATAAGTAGCTGGGGAAGACCAAAGAGGTCAGATAGCTGATGAAAGAGTATTTGGATATTGGTACCAGCAACTGAATCGGCATGCTTTTCCTAAAGTTACAGTTATTTCTTATAATGGTGATTTCTCTGTGTTTCAGATTCTCATTAAATCCCATTAGCAATGTTAGTTTCTATTCGTTCCAACTGCCTTAATCTGAATCACTGAAATTCTGGTATAAGAGAGTCGGGCAGTTAACGAAGCAGCAGCTGGCACCCCAGCCTGGGACAAGAGGGAAGGTGGTGAACCCTCATTGTCTGGCTGTCCATCTGCACCTCTGCTTCTGCTCCTCTGTGTACATCTGAACCGCCTTACTTACATTGTGGGGAGTTTGGAGCCACGAGTCCCGGGACTGAAGCAGAATTCTCCAGATTCTCATGTTAAAATAGCATAGATGCAAAAAACGGTGAACTTTTTTTTTTTTTTGGTCAACCTTTAATCCTATTCAAATGATCATCCTCCCTGCAACTACCTCATACGTGTAGATTTTAAGTTAAAGGTATTTTTTTTCCAAAAATGAAAGTACAGGTATTTTTTTCTTCTTTAAGGCAGCAGGAAGACATTTTTGAAGAAAGGGAAGGAAGTAAGGGGCTCTTCCCAGTTGTATTCCACACATCTGAGCTGCAAGTGCAAAGCGTTAATACCCTTCCTAAAGCATCTCTTTAGTCATGACCCTCCCCGATTCCTGCATCCCCCCCCAAAAAAAATATCAGAAGGGGAGGAAAACATTACCATTTTGCTCCTGGTTGAGTAGATTACACCTGGTAAAGGATAGAGAGTGAACACTGAATTGCTGAGCAAAGGAGCGGAGCAGTATTCCATTGTTTCCACATTACCCGTCTTCTCTTTTAGAATGACTTCATGAAGAAGAGTGAACACCTCAAAGACCAACGTCCTTCTCTTTGGTAGCCTTTGCTAATCTTACTGGCACCTTATGACTTTGGTCAGGACTCATTTTACACCCCCACCTAAGGGGCTAATCTATAGCCTCTGATTTTCTTTCTTTCTCCATTTTTATTTTCAGTCAGCCACAGGCATCCCAGAGGGTGCCACTGATGAAGGAGCGATTCTTTCCATGAGTTAGGAAGGCATGACCCCCATGCCAGTAGTGCCTTTCGTCTCCAGCTTAGAATTCTTTCCTTGGTATGAAAACACCACTTTGAGCCCCCCCCCGCCCCGCCCCCGGCCAGCATTTGTGGAACCTGTCGCAGATGCTCTCTTCTGTCATTGAAGAGCTGACTCCGATAAGAACTGGTCACAATTAAATCAGGCTTCTGTGAGAGAATGTGGGGCTGGAAGGACTGCCCTGTGTGCTCACCATTGATTAGAGCTGTGGAAATTCTTATCCTGAAGGCACTGCTTGCTGGGATTTTGAGGAACTCTGCATGTATTAAAAACGAGGTGCTCCTGCTGCCTTATATGTCTGATGATGCTGCACCTGGGACTGGACACCATCTCTTGTCATCTGCTCCCTTTGAGGACCCTTGGAATTACCTGGAGCCCGTTTCCTCCCATCCCATGATTCTTATTCTCTTAATCCACATGGGAAAACCTAAATAGTGGTTTTTGTTTTTTTAAAAAAAAAGGCAAACTTTCCCCAAATGTCTTTCCCCTGACTAGACACTGATGTATACAAAATTCCCGAATGACTTGAAATGGAAGGTTTCACTCCTTTGACTTTTTATTTAGGGTTAGTGGTTGATTATGGATTTCCTGTCAGGCAGGGGAGTTTTGCAATTGATCAAACAGATGATGGACAGAGGTTATATATTAGAGTTACTATGTACTTCCTTGGGTTTGAGTGAGGTGATCATTTGCAGTTATGTAATCTACAGTACTCACATCTTCCAAAAAAAACCTGTGGCTTTTCTGAAAATGTCAGAGGCTTTACATAGTGTATCAGAATCTGATGAAAAAAAACAAATGTAAGAGCATGACTTTGAGGAAGGCTAATTATTTTTATACTTTTTGAAAAAATTGTGATAAAAAACTTTTTTTTTTTTAGTATACTTTATTTTATTTTATTTATTTATTTATTTATTTTTTGCCTTTTGTCATTTTATGGCCGCACCCGCGGCATGTGGAGGTTCCCAGGCTAGGGGTCTAATCAGAGCTGTAGCCACTGGCCTGCGCCGCAGCCACAGCAACGCAGGATCCGAGCCGCGTCTGCAACCTACACCACAGCTCACGGCAATGCCGGATCGTTAACCCACTGAGCAAGGGCAGGGATCGAACCCGCAACCTCATGGTTCCTAGTCGGATTCGTTAAGGACTAGTCGGATTCCTGCGCCATGGCGGGAACTCCTGATAAAAAACTTTTAACAAAATTTATAATCTTATCCATTTTTAAATATGCAGTTTTGGTAGTATTAGGTGTATTCACATTGTGTTCTAGCTGAAGGCTAATTGTATGGAGGTGGTCCTTATCCAGAAATAAGTAGATAACAATATGACAGGTTGTGAACATTTTGTTTAAAAAAGAAGATTCTGGGAGTTCTATTGTGACTCAGCGGTAGTGAACCCCACTAGTATTCATGAGGATGTGGGTTACATCCTTGGCTTTGCTTAGTGGGTTAAGGATCCAGCATTGCCATGAGCTGTGGTGTGGGTCGCAGATGTGACTCCTATCCCACATTGCTGTGGCTGTGGCCTAGGCTGGCAGCCACAGATCAGATTCGAGCTCTAGCCTGGGAACCTCCATAGGCTGCAGGTACAGCCCTAAAAAGGGAAGGAGAAGGAGGAGGAGAAAAAGGAGAAGAAGAAAGAAAAGGAGAAGATGAAGAAGATGGTGATGATTCTGGAACTAAAACTAGAATCAGTGGAAAAGGAGGAAAAAGCTAGAGCAAGAAAGTCTATCCAGAATTGCCCCCTCCCCAGTCAAATAAAGCCCAAAGTTTCCCAAGCAGTTCAATATGTTTTGAATCATATGAATATATAGTCTATATAAATTGTACGTGAAATGTGAAGGGCAAAAGTACACAAATAATTTATTCGTTGGTTTCACTTTTACTTATTGGAGAAATCAACATTATGATCTGGAACAGAACTGACTTGGGGGGAGCTTTTTTGAATAAAATCAAACCACCAGTCCCTATTTGTTTGTAGAACCAAATAATCTTAAAACTACCAAATAATGTTGCTTGTCTGTTTCTTAGTGACGTGTTGAATCCAGATAAGCTCTGGAGTGGGAGAGGTGGAATCATAGACCATGTGGCTTCCATTTGCAGTCTGTGAGACAATGGTAAATAAACATTCTCTTTGTACTTCTAGAAAAAATGATTATAAAAGATACAGTATGACGGCTATTTACTTTGGGTCTGGAGCTTGAGTTCTTATCCCAGCCCTGTCATCAGCAAGCACGTGTGAGGAGTACTGAGATCTGAGCACCATCTTTCTGCCTCCATGGCAAGGCTGCTGCAGCGAACTACCTCTGAAATTCCTTCCTCCTTATCTTTCCTAACCCTGGAAGCACAGCCCTCAAGTTATCTTAGATAACATGGCCATGCACAAGGCCTGGCCACGTGGTGAGCACTCCTTCTGTGTTAGCTATTGTTACTATTTCTCCATTCAACAAATATTTATTCAGTGACTGATATCTGGCTTGCAGAGTATTTGTGAGGCAGTGATGCCTACAGTTCTGGTTAGGGTCATGAAATCCAAGTAATTTTTCACTAACATCATTTGTTCTTTCTCCTAAAAAAATAACTGGTGGAAGGATACTGTTGTTACTCTTGTGAGGCTGAGAGCCAGCATGTTTCTTTTTTTTCTGGCCATGCCAGCGGTGGTGTGTTGAATTTCCCAGGCCAGGGATTGAACCCGTACCAGAGCTGTGACAAAGCTGCTGCAGTGATAATGCCATATCCTTAACACACTGGGCCACTAGGGAACTCCCAGCATCTTTCTTTTTGATGTGGAAGAGAGAGGTTTTTGAAAACAATAGTGTAGCCTAGTGGATTCTTGAAGCTCAGAACTTAAAGTGCCAGGTATACAGAGTTTTCTGTCAATAATTTTTTTTTTTTTTTAGGGCCACACTTGTGGCATATGGAAGTTCCCAGGCTCAGAGTTGAATCAGAGCTACAGTTGCCGGCCTATGCCACAGCCACAGCAATGCCAGGTCTGAGCTGCATCTGCAACCTACGCCACAGTTTAGAGCAATGCTCAATCCTTAACCCACCGAGTAAGGCAAGGGATCAAACCTGCATCCTCATGGATGCTAGTCAGTTTCATTTCCATTGAGCCACAAAGGGAACTCCTGAATTCTTTATTCATAATATTTACTCTTGTCCATTTGCATTTACTAATAACACATGGACATTGAAATGCAAACTTCTGGGCTTATATTTGTAATGGTTGGATGACATTTGCTCATAATGGTCAAACCACTGGGGTTTCTTTCTTTAGTTAGAAAAAGGAAGTGGGAAAGGCATGTAAAACACAATAGAAATCTGTGCTAAAGGAAAATGTAGATCTGAACCCCCTTAGGTGGAGTGGTTTGATAAAGGTTAAACAAACCTTCTCTCCCTCTTGTGGGATTTTAAAGTAAATTTCATCTAAATTCTTGTCAGCCTCCCTGTGCAGCTGTCCCTAAACATCTGCCATGGATGCTCAGAATGGCTGCTTCCCCCCCTTTCGCAGTTTACATAGGCTTGTGTAAACTATTTTTTTGTAATACATAATTAGTGGCAAAGTGTATACTTAGTTTTTAACTGCATATACTCAGGGGTGGACTAGAAGAAAGCTGTATTTAACTTCATGCAATGAGAGTACTTGGTTTAGGGCTTGTTGGAGTCACAGTCGCATTTCTTATTCAGCAGCTGTTGATATTCAGGGCTCTTTAAAAAGCTGTTTAGGTTCTTAGCCCTTGGTAATTGTGGGAGTTATGTTTGGTCTGTCCATCCAGGCCCAGGTCTGGTAACCCAACCCTGAACACCATGCTGGAAAATGCTGAGGCTGTAGTCCTAGTCATCATGCAGAAGAAATTAGGTAAACCGCCAGAAGGGTAACCCTCCATTGACCTGGAAAAGTCAGTCTTCCAGGGTCTTGATTTTTTGGCAGATGACATGCTTCTGTAAAGAGAGATCCAAGTCAGTTGCTGGAAAACTGGAGCACGTTAGTCTTTGGGAACAAACAGGGAGAGCAGCTGTCAGGGGGACCGATGACTTTGCCACAGGTGAATACTTCCTGGAGAAACCAGGTCAAAGGGTTCTACCATCAGAGGTGAAGGGTCGTTCATTCTGTGTTGTGGGCGAGGACCTAAGAACCCAGCCAGGTTCATATTGTGGAGATGGGATGACTCAGAGGGAAGCTCAGTTCTTAGTACCAAATATTCAGAGCTATTCACCCCCAGGGTGACATCTCATGGGCGGCGGAAGAGCAGTGTGGGGTGTCTCCACTATGAACCATTCTTCTTGGGAGTTGTTTTATTCCATATACTCCTCTCTACGCTTCTCAGTATCATTGTCCTCATTCCCCAAGTCCATTTATAACCTCAGCATTAATTGACATCTTATGCTTGGTAATTCTTGGGCTTCACAGGACATTTAGCAGCATCCTTGGCCCATGCCCACTAAATGCTAGCGGCACCTCTCTCTTCACTGTGAACTGAAAAATGTCTGCAGACACTACCAGGTCTGCACTGGGGACCAGATTGTTCCCAGTTGAGAACCACTGTTCTAATGCTATATTTTCATAAGGCATTTATAGCGTATCCAACAGCAGATACTGGGCAACTGGTATGTGCCAAGAGGTAGGTTGGGTGTGGACAGTGAGCACCATAAGAGGGGCCCCTTCCTTCATACAGTTTATAGTCCAGTTGGGAGAGCAGATACTAATTGGATGGTCTCACTAAAAGATTCTTAAAATGGCAATAACTGTTATAACAGAAGGAAATGTTCTGGGTGCTCTGAGGACCAATAACAAGCAGCCACAGCTAGTCTTGGAGATCTGAGAAATGTGCCTGGAGGGATCCAGAAGCTGCCGTGACAGGGGACGTGTTCTGTGATGGGGATTCGGGCGCGGGAGGAGTTGCGCTCAGAGGCAACAACACGTGCAGAGCACCTGGGGCAGGAGGTGATCTGCCAAGAACAAGAAAAAGGCCAGGGAGGCTAAAGGCAGAGTGGTCAGAGATGGGTCTGGAAGAGAAGTCAGGGCCGGATTCAGCGGAACTTTCTCAGACATGTTGACAGTTTTGGTCTTTATTATCCTGCAATCATAGGAAAGCTGTGAAGTATTTCAGCCGGGAGGGGTGGGTATGCTCAGGTTTTACCTGCATGACTGACTGGTTGTAGCAGGGAAGCTAAGGAGGGGTGAGAATGATAAGGAGGCTAATCACAAAGTTTGAGGCTGTGGGCTGCCCTCATCTCTTACGGGGCTGGCTGGTGCCTGGTCCTCAGTGAACCCTTATTCCTCTCATGAGCCACGAGTGCACTTAGATCTGTTCCAACTCCAAAGCCATGGATTTGAAATCACTGGCTTCTCTACCACTGATTTTCTTTTAACTGCATTTGACCACTTTCTCACTTCTGGCTCTCGGGTGTCAAAATGATACCACAGTCCAGGGTCCCAAGAAAGGGGGTGAAGAGATGTCCCGGGAAGCCACTTCACTGGCCACGCCCACCCCCCTGGGTCCTAATCCTTCCTGGTTGTGACATGTGGTAGAACTGATGGGGATGCAGGAAGCAGTAAGTAGTTTAGCATCTCTCAGGGTAACTCCGTTAACGAGCCTCGCCCGTGTGTGCTTAGTAGCTATTATCTGAAGACAGGACCTGCCCTTGGCCTTTTGGCTCCATTCTGGGGTGCGGCGCTGTTCTTGTGAGGCCAGCTATGAGGAGCCGAGTGTTCACACTTAGTCTGTTTACAGCTGCTTTGGGGTGATAACCATGTCCTGGACCTGGTATGTTAGGCTAGGGTTGGTAATGCTGAAAATTACTAATTACAGGTGCTCAGAGGTTCTTTGATAGCGCCTTCAAGCTGGGTCTCCAGACCTGTTTACAGATGCCTTGCCCCTCTCAGGAAGGATGTTTTTCCTGGTGAACACGAGCGCCACCCCCTGACACAGTACTCTGCATCCTTGGACTTCTCAGTTGAGATGGAGGGTGGCTGATGCTTGACCCTTGTTGACCTCTTCTTAGGAAGACTCTGGGGACCCGCGTGGGGACTGAGACCGTGACCCTGGTCTCATTAGCACCTGGTACTA
>PVHT020000035.1:3673815-3736019 GCA_004024745.2 Catagonus wagneri | reverse complement strand
TTTTTTTTTTTTTGTCTTTTTGTCTTTTTGCCTGATCTAGGGCCGCACCCGCGGCATATGGAGGTTCCCAGGATAGGGGTCTAACAGGAGCTGTAGCCACCGGCCTACACCACAGCCACACAACGCGGGATCCGAGCCGCGTCTGCAACCTACACCACAGCTCACGGCAACGCCGGATCCATAACCCACTTAGCGATGCCAGGGATCGAACCTGCAACCTCATGGTTCCTAGTCGGATTCGTTAACCACTGAGCCACAACGGGAACTCCAGAGGTAGCTTTTCTTAAGCCACCGATTCTCGGGTCCTAGAAGCCTGTGGGCCTGAGCACTTCTCAGCCCTCTCGAGGATGCGCTGCCTGCCCTGCCACTGCCATCACTTAGCCAGGTGGGAAAAGGAGGGATTAAAGCATGCTCCACCGTGTTCTGCTTTCGTGATTCCTGATTTCTTTTCCTTGGAGGAGACCCACTTTTAAAAGGGAATGGCCCCTGGGATGGCTAGAAGGACGTGAATGTTTGGAAGCAGGACAGACCACGGGGATTTAACACACCAGTAAACAGAGGTTGTGTTAGGATGCAGTAAGGTCGGGGCTCAGGAGACGCCTTCGCCCTCAGGCGCGTCTTGCCCCCCGACTATTGGAATGAACAGTATTTCAAGGCATTTTCTGTCTCAAACTATGAGGGTTCTTTTTTCTTTCAGGTTCTTTTTTCTTTCAGGTAATTCAGGAATAAATGCTGTTACTTGGAAAAGGTTTTTTCTTTCTTTTTGTTTGGTGGGTTTTTCTTTTTTGGCCTTTTCCCCTTTATTTAGAAAAAAAAAAAAAACCTCTTGAGCATAAGCAAATACGAATGTATTTACCCTCTTGGGTTTCTGTCAGCGAGGCCCACCAAAGAAAAAATTGGAATCATGCCTTTTTCCAGAACATTTTCTCAGACAGCCAAGCATAGAAACAAATCATATCCTCTCCATACATTTTTTTTTTTCTCTTACCCCATGATGAATTTCTTTCTCCAGAGGGAGAAGTGATTTTTTTAAAAGGCTTGAACAACATTCTAATCTTTCCTTCTGATAGCCCATGGTTGAATTACTCCCGAATCTGAAGCATTTACTGATGAAATGATACTTGACATTAACCACTGTTGTATGGAAATATTTCCAGCACCTGGGGAGAAAATAAAGGCGCGGGTTCTTAACACTGCCGCTGTGTGGCCGAATCTTCCATTTTTCTCAGAACCAACTTGAATTCCGCTTGCTTCATGCCGACTAACGTGTTTCTCCTCGGAGACCACTTTGAGACAATAGAAAGATTTGCACCACTGGAAAAAATGAGAATTTGCAGGATGATTATAGTGAAAAAAATTGGGTTTGGGTAACAATCGGCTTGGCTAGTTGGCAGAACCAACCGGAGGCTTTGGCTTGGATTTGGTTCTTGTTCAGAATGACAGAGGTGGTATCTTATCCTTGTCCATGAAAGACTCCTTTGCTGATAAAAACCCTGCTTCTTAGACTTGGGGGCTCAAGAAGGCAAGCAGAATTTTCCAGAGGGGTGTGAAATAGGAACTTGTTTTTAGGTTTTGCATCTTGGAGTACTTTTGATTTGGCAAACTGCTTTTGACCATCGACTGAGTAAAAATTGACAATAAAAACCATGAAAGGATATGGATGATTATTTAACACGAAGAAGATTCTTGCCCTCATGCCAGTCTTCGTAGCTCACAGGAAAATTTTCTATTTGCCTTTTTTTAATGAGGAGAAAATACACAGCACCGTTCAGAACAGTCAGCTCATTCTTCAGTTGGAGGATGGCAATGTGTTTATGTGACATATATTGAAGCAGTGTCTTCAGGAATAAATCTTGGCCTAATTGAGATGAGAATGCATACCCTGTGATACAATGTAGGAAGAATAATGAACCAGTCTCAGGAATCCTGGGATTCCCCCCCCACACACCTCCAAAGCTTTGTAGGCAGCTGTTTGACCTGTCTGAGCCACACTATCTAGCACAGTAACACTCCATCAGTGTTTCCTTAACTGTATTTCACAAAATATTATTTCCTCTCCTGCTGGTGGCTGTGTGGGGAGCGGGGAGGAGGGAGGAGGAAATTCATGATCAAATAGATTTTAGAAATGGTGCATATGATATCCCTTGAAATCACCATTTACATAGAATGTTTGTGCATGCAGCAAGAATTTCCTGAATCCTGACTATGTACCAGGGAGCTTTACTTCTGCTAGTGGAAATAGACAATAAATATAGATTGTGTTTTCCTAGGGAGATAACAAAGCAGGGCGAATTATTGGAGCTAAGGACGGGAGATGGGGAAGTTTCTTGTGGAGCATACGAAAGCCTTCAGGAAGCTCTAAATTAAGCAATCTGGGAGTTCCTGGAGTTCCCATCGTGGCTCAGTGATTAACGAATCCGACTAGGAACCATGAGGTTGCCGGTTCGATCCCTGGCCTTGCTCAGTGGGTTAAGGATCCGGTGTTGCCGTGAGCTGTGGTGTAGGTCGCAGACGCGGCTCGGATACCGCGTTGCTGTGGCTGTGGTGTAGGCCGGTGGCCACAGCTCCGATTAGACCCCTAGACTGGGAACCTCCATATGCCATGAGTGCGGCCCAAATAAGGCAAAAAGACAAAAAAAAAATGAAATCTGGGAGTTCCTGTGATGGCGCAGCAGTAATGAACCCGACTAGGATCCATGAGGATGCATTTTTGATCCCTGGCCTTGCTCAGTGGGTTCAGGATCCGGCATTGCCATGAGCTGTGGCAGACTCGCTCTGGTGTTACTGTGACTGTGGTGTAGGCTGGCGGCTGCAGCTCTGATTCGACCCCTAGCCTGGGAACTTCCATGAACCACAGGTGCAGCCCTAAAAAAGACAAAACAACAGAAAAATCTGTTTGCTTTTGTTCAACTAGTCTTTCCTAAAACGTTTTTTAGTTGCACACCTGTTCAGGTGTGGTAGAATGAGGTGTCATGGGACATGCTTAGGGAAAATGTGGACTAGCTATTTCCCCGGGGTCTGTAGGTTTGATGCTTATAATCCCTTGATTTGAGGATGCTCATTTCCATCCTCTTCCCGGAGCATGTTATGGAATTGAAGTGGACACTGGCTAGACAAGCTTTGCTCAACAAAAGTTGATTGAAGTTTTGTCTTTTCAAGGCACTTCATTGGGTGCTGTAAAAAAATGAGAGCTTGCTGTCCAACCTGTGATCTACAAATACAAGTCAGTGACCTTAATGCAAGGAAGCCAGTGTTATCAGGGAGGTGCATATAGATAAAACACAAGGTTTATAGCGGCGTTTCTCAGAGTACTGGTTGTCCCAAGACCAGCATCTCCTGGGACCTTGTTTGAAATGAAATTCTCTGAGTTCCCACTGTGACGCAGTGAAATCAGAGGCATCTATGCAGCACGAAGACTCAGGTTAGATCCTGGCCTGGCACAGTGGGTTGGTTAAAGGATCCAGTGTTGCCACAGTTGTGGTATAGATCACAACTGCAGCCCCAATCTGATCCCTGGCAAGGAAACTCCATATGCTGCAGGGAGGCCAAAAGAAAAGAAAAGAATAAAGAAAAGAAATGAAATTCTCAGGTCCCGCCACAGACCCACTAATCCAGAAACCCTGGGGTGGAGCCAGCCCAGCCATGTGCGATTTAGCAAGTCCTACCATGATTCTGATAGTAGCTGAAGTGTAAGAATCGCAGCGTTAGATGCGGGGATCACTTTTGGATGGGGTGGGGAGTTGGGGGTAGGGTAGTCCCAGGATTGCTTCATAGGGTATGTGGCATTTTAGCTAAATCTAAGAAGATGCAGAAAACGTGCAGACTCGAACAACCAGAGACTTGTATTGTCAAGGAAGCCATAGCAATAAGACAAATCCACAGTGAAGATCTGAGGTCCAGTTTTAGCTTTTTACTGGAGAGCTCTATGACCTTGTCCAAATCACTTAACCTCTCTCCGTGTGTTCCCTCAGCTCTAAACCCAGGATGTTGGGTGTGACAATTTTATGATCTTGTTGACCATAAAACTCACTTGGTTTACATGGCTCTGGTTAAGTATATTGTAATACCATCTGAATAATGGCATGACGTGAATTATTTGTGACCCAAATGCTGAGTATATTATCCTGTGCACTCTCTGGTTACAATGGTTTGTATGAAGAAAACTGCGTGCACATATGCGCGCGCGCACACACACACACACACACACATTTTTCTTCTTTTCAGCCAGCCATTAGCATCAGCCAGAGAGGAAAACTTTATTCCCGAGTGTGTCGTACAGACAGTCTATAACTGATGTCAGGAGCAAGGACCCAGAACATAAAGTAGTGCCATGAGGATGGTAATTTCAGCCGTATCAGAATACACTGCTCTGAAGACAGGGTTTAGCCGTATCTGACTGTGCTGGGACTCGTTGCTGCCAGAAGAAGTCTGCTAGAACTCCTTGGGAATTAGATGCCAGGGCTGAGGAGGAGCTCCCTAAGGCAGCTATGATTTCCTAAGTTCAAAAGTGTACACTCAGGAGTTGGAGTAAGTTACAGAGCTGTGGCAGTAGCCTTTAGCCTGTGTCACCATGCCCAGGACCCCTGGCAGGAGTCCGGGTCTCTGGTAGGGCGGCTTTCATATTAGGGATCAATGACCCCGTGGATGACTGGACTTGACCTTTTATCCTTAGCCTACATTTCAGTTATTTTCCACTTTGTATCCCCTCTTCTAAACACTTTAATAATGATAATGCCATCTAATATTTGTAGAACATTTACTGTTTGTCGGACACAGTTGCAAGCCTGTTTCATGAAAATGGGAACTCATATGATCCCTATTTTATTTTGTTTTGTTTTGTTTTATTTTGCTTTTTAGGGCCAAACCTGAGGCATATGGAGGTTCCCGGGCTAGGGGTCAAATTGGAGCCACAGCTGCCGGCCTATGCCACAGCCACAGCCACGCAAGATCCGAGCTGCGTCTGCGACCTACTCCACAGCTCACAGCAACGCCGGATCCTTAACCCACTGAGGGAGGCTAGGGATCAAACCCGCAATCTCATGGTTCCTAATCAGATTCGTTTCCGCTGCTATGATGGGAACTCTGATCCCCATTTTAAAGATAAGGAAACCGAGAGGTCACCCAGCCAGTAAGTAGCAAAACCTGCGTTCAAGTCAGGTTTCTCTGACCTTTGGGTCTAACGATAGTGATCCACTGCTTTTTTTTTTTTTTAATTTTTTTTTTTTTTGCATTATAGCTGGTTTACAGATTTCTGTCAGATTTTCCAACTGCACCGCGTGGTGACCCGATTACATGTACATATATGGATTTGTCACATGTAATTAGATATAGTTCCCCGTGCAATACAGTTGGAGTTCCTTGCTATTCCATCATTAAAGCACTAGTTTTGTAAAGAAGACATTTCTTTTCTTTGCCTTTAATGTAGCTTCTCTTATTGGAAAAGAAAATGTCAGCATATGTTGTAAATTACCTCCATTATCCCCCGCTTTGTTACTCATAGATTTTGTCCTCTAAAAACTGACTTAGGGAGCTCCTGCTGTGGTGCAGTGGGTTAAAAATCCAACTGCAGTGGCTTAGGTTGCTGCGGAGACACTGGTTTGATTCCAGGCCCAGCACAGTTAAAGGCTCTGGCTTTGCTGCAGCTGTAGCCTAGGTTGCAGCTGTGGCTCAGATGCAGTCCCTAGCCCGGGGACTTCCGTATGCTACAGGTGTAGACATAAGAAAACAGCAACAACAGCAAAAAAAAAAAAAACAAACCTGACTTAGTTAATGATATTAGTAGCCAGCAATTGTATACTAACCCTGTTCCATGAGCTGTTTTAAGTGCTAAATATTTATGGACTCAAATCTGATTTGGTAGACACTAACATTCTCATTGTATAGTCAAATAAACTGAGGCACAGAAAGGTTAAAGAACTTGCTCAAAGTCACACAGCTACTAAAGATCAGTTCTGGGATTCAAACCCAGGCAGTTGGGTACCAAAGTGTATCTTCTGGAACCATAGGCACACACAGCTTTTATGTAGGTTTCAGACTCAATCACAGCACACACCTGAGCCAGGACTGACCTTCCCTGTGCCGTTCTAACATAAGCATCTTCTTCAAGGATGCCAATCAAGGGGAGGCCCTGCAGATACTGACTTTGTTCTTTGTCTCACAGGCAATCATAGCACCTTCACCAGGCATCATCTCTGTCTGGCTTATAAAAAAGATGGGAAGAGATGGAGTAAAAATAGAATGTTTTTCTAAGATGCCGCTTTTGTTTCTGCAAATCCCAGCTGTTTAAGGAGGCTGGTTTAAGGATGGCGAAAAAGCAGCGTCCGCAGGTTACCAAAGCAAGCTGAGGCACTCCATTGAGTCAAGGCACTGCCAGAGAGGTACCCTTTGTAAGAGTCGTTTGCTGCCCTGGGGTCTGTGGTATTTTTTTTTTTATCCCGGGAAAGAAAATCCGCATACCCTTCTGTGTCCCAGGCTAATGTCCAGTCTGTCTGAGCGGGCAGGGCCGGATGGCAAGGCACGCCGGACTGCCTCTGGAAAATAAATGTCTCCAAGATTGATGGCTTGATGATCTCTCTGGAGATTATATCAAAAATTATTGATTATGTTACTAAGTCGTAGAAAATAGGCTCCGAGGTTGGGAACTAAGTGCTTTCTTTAAAATAATCCAGAAGCAGTAAAATAAATCAATGTGCAACCTTCTAAAACACCATCACTATCGTATGGCTTCACAAATAGCTTGGCTTCAAGGTGGAAAAATCAAGACTTTTTTTCTTAACAGTCATCTTAGTATGCTGAAAAAACAAAAAAAGAGGAAGCCAAAATCTTATTCTAGTACTTATTTTTCAGATTTTAAAAATGTCTCACTTCTAGCACTCGTTTATTTTGTAAAATTGTGGAGTAAACTGAAAGATTTTTTTTAATTAATTTGTGCCATATAGGACTTTTTTTTTTTTTTTTGCAAAAATAAAGATACAGAAACCTCATGAGATATTTTGGTTTTAACAGCTGAAGCTGACGAGCTCAGTCCTGCTCAGATTTTTGGAGTTAAATCCGAATTTTAGAACAGGGTAGTACTGTTCCATTTCAACATGGTTTGAAGTCTTTTCATCTGCATTTAAGACTAATGATTCTACTTAATAAGAAAAATATACCGGCAGTGTATATTGCTTGAAAAAAGAACTCAGTCTGCAAAAGTATCAATTTTCAGATAGTTAAAATGAATGATGTTTATTCGTATTATGACAGCATTCTGTGCTTTGAAGGATTCACCGGAAGGGTTTGTAAAAGTACCTGTCCCCCAGGGCACTTAACATGGTTACTTATAAACCGTTAATTACTTAAAGAAGGGAGTAACACTGGGGAGGATAGTAAGATGTCAGAAAGCAAAGATGACTGCAAAATGATGATAAACCACAGCAGAAATTGTTGTATAACTCAAAGGAAAACTAATTCAATTGACACATATTTCCATTTGATATCAGTTCATACCTGGGAGATCTGAGACCTCATATTAGGGAATTTCTTCGTCTTTAGGGACCTCCGTTTCCTCATCTGTAAGCACCAGAAATTGAAGCATATGATCTTTTTTTAAAATAAATTTTTTTATTAATGTACAGATGATATACAATATTTCTTTTTTGTCTTTTTGCCTTATCTAGGGCCACACCCACGGCATATGGAGGTTCCCAGGCTGGGTGTCTAACAGGAGCTGTAGCCGCCGGCCCTCGCCACAGCCACAGCAACGCAGGATCCGAGCTGCGTCTGCAACCTACACCACAGCTCACGGCAACGCCGGATCCTTAACCCACTGAGCAAGGCCAGGGATCGAACCCACAACCTCATGGTTCCTAGTCGGATTCGTTAACCACTGAGCCACAACGGGAACTCCGATGATATACAGTATTGAATCAATTTCTGCTGTACAACACAGTGACCCAATCATACATATATGTACATTCTTTTTCTCATATTATCTTGCATTACGGTCCAGCCTAAGAGACTGGATATAGTTCCCTGTTCTGTACAGTGGGACATCATTGTTTATCCATTCTAAATGTAATAGTTTGCATCTACCGACCCCAAATGCCCTATCCATCCCACTTCTTCCCCTCTCCCCCTTGGCAACCAATATTCTGTTCTCTACATGAGTCTGTTTCTGTGGGTTTTTTTAATGATTTTTATTTTTTCCATTATAGTTGATTTATAGCATTCTGTCTACTGTACAGCAAAGTGACCCAGTCACACATACATATATACATTCTTTTTCTCACATTATCCTCCATCATGCTCCATCATAAGTGACTAGATATAGTTCCCAGTGCTATACAGCAGGATCTCATTGCTCATCCATTCCAAAGGCAATAGTTTGCATCTGTTAACCCCAGATTCCCAATCCATTCCACTCCCTTCCCCTTGGCAACCACAAGTCTGTTCTCCAAGTCTATGAGTTTCTTTTCTGTAGAAGGGTTTATTTGTGCCATATATTAGATTCCAGATATGTGATATCGTGATTTTTGTCTTTCTCTTTCTGACTTAATTCACTTAGTATGAGAGTCTCTAGTTCCATCCATGTTACTGCACATGGCATTATTTTGTTCCTTTTGATGGCTGAGTAGTATTCCATTGTGTATATATTACCACATCTTCTTAATCCATTCATCTGTCAATCTGTCAATGGACATTTAGGTTGTTTCCATGTCTTGGTTATTGTGAATAGTGCTGCAATGAACATGCGGGTTCATGTGTCTTTTTCAAGGAAAGTTTTGTCTAAATATATGCCCAGGAGTGGGATTGCTGGGTCATATGGTAGTTTTATATTTAGTTTTCTGAGTTTTTGTTTTGTAGATAGGTTCATCTGTGCCATGTTTTAGATTCCACATGTAAGCGATATCATATGGCATTGTCTTTCTCTTTCTGACTTACTTCACTTAGTGCAAGAATCTCTAGTTTGCATCTGCATTGCCTCAAATGACATTTTGTTCTTTTTTTCTGCTCAGTAGTATTCCATTGTATATACCACCTCCTAGAATGACAATAAAAACGGTAAACCAAGGGGACCTAATTAAACTCAAAAGCTTTTGCACAGCAAAGGAATTCATTAACAAAATGAAAAGACAGCTCACAGAATGGGAGAAAAATCTTTGCAAATAATGCAACCCACAAGGGCCTAATCTCCAGAATATATAAACAACTCATATAATTCAACAACAACAACAAAAAAACAAACAACCTAATTTAAAAATGGGCAGAAGACCTAAATGAAACAGATGATCTTTATGGTTCCTTCAAATCTGTACAAGTTCTTGATTATGTTTCCCAAAGTCAGATATGTTTATTTTGGGGATTTGGAAACTGAGCATGTTCAAGGCCTCTGGGCCCCTGTTTACTTTGTACCTTACTTACTGTTCAGCAGACCAGTCGTATGCCTCCTCCATGGTATGTGGTTCGTGGTACGTACCTGCTGGATTGGAATCTAGCCATGGAATGGTGCTTATCCAGCTCATCCCATCAGGTTTCCAGGCTTAGGGTGAGGATAGAGGGAGAGACTAAGAAAATTTTAATTGAACTGAACTTACCGTCGCAGTGGTTTTCTTCTCCAGTGACAGAAGAAGAGTCCAGACTCCCAGGACAAAGTATTGGTAAAACCACAGGCAGCGCTCCAGGCGTAGTATAGTGAGTGGAAAGTGAGGTAGAAACTGAATTTGTATTTCCTTGGAGATGCTGAGAGTAACCTGTCTCCTCCTTTAAAAGAGTGCACATTCCTGTACAAAAACCTTATCCCATTCCACTGTGTTCACAATGAACCTAAAAAATACCTTTTCCACTTTGAAGCATGCTCAGATGGTGAGGTAAAAGAGTTTATTGAATTACGCGGGTTCTTATTAAAAACTTCTGCTGGTTTATATCTGTGATCCCTACAGAGGCCTTTGTCATTTCCGTCGTTGAGCCGAGTGTGTTCCAGGGAGAGGCACCCCCGGTCGCACTGGTCCCCTGGGGCTCACTGTCCCGAGTCGGGTATTTGAACCTTCTGTGTCCAGGCTACTGCTTTGCACATCCCTTAGCACGTGGCGGAGTTTCTTAGGGACAGCCAGCCAGAGGAATTGCATGTGAAAATAACTTCTTTTATAAAAAAGTTATCCCATCCTTCTGCTTTTTATTGTCTATTTTACTTTTTCTATAGTCTATTCTGCTTATGAAATCCCTCTATTAAACCTGACTTTTCCTGCTCACCTACTTAGTGTTTCTTGGGTATTTCAGCAGATGATAGGAGTGAGGCATATTTCATCCTCAGTTGAAATCAAGCAAATGCACGTCCAGAATTTCACTTATGAGACAGAGTGGGGGGAAAGAATACGAAAGTCATATCAGGTGTGCAGAGAGCCTGAGTTCTATTCCAGACTCCTGCTAGGAAAATGAGGTTTGATGTTATCATCTACAAAAGTGTACAATAAGGTGTGCCTCACAAACCTTGGACATGTTTATAGACGGCAAAAATAATTTGTAATATTTGAAGATGTGAACCTTCTATAGGCGATTTTTCAACTTGCAGCCAGTGACTGGAGCTAGTTTCAAACCATATATATAAATTATTATTATAATTATTTATATATATAAATGTTTAAGTAACAGTAGAATCATATCACAGGCACAGTTTTATGATTTTCACTCAGCATTATATCTTACTGTATCTGAAAATACACATCTTTATCATTATTTTTAATGGCTGCATTGTATTTCATTTTATGAACTGTGCCACAAATTAATCACTTCTCTATTGACGGCCAATTAATATATTTTCAATTTTTTGTATTTTATACTGTACTGTAAGTGTATACTTGTCTAATTATTTCCATAGGGTAATTACCAAAAGTTAACTTAATGTTAGAGGTAAATGCACTTTTTAAGGTTTCCAGTACATATTTCTTTATTTATATATTTGGTCTTTTGAGGGCCACACCCGCAGCATATGGAGGTTCCCAGGCTAGGCGTTCAAATTGGAGCTACAGCCACAGCAACATGAGATCCGAGCTGTGTCTGCAACCTACACCACAGCTCATAGCTCACGGCCACGCTGGATCCTTAACCCACTGAGCGAGGCCAGGGATCAAACCTGCGTCCTCACGGATGCTAGTCAGATTGGTTTCCGCTGAGCCATGATGGGAACTCCTCCAGTACATATTTCTCAGCTGACCTTCCAAATGCAAGAAATCTTCTACCAGTGAACAATCCCATCGGCAGTGTAAAAGAGTCGTTTAAAAAATTGAACAAGATCAGCTTAAATCCTAGTGATATGGAATTCCTTGTGATACAGGTGTGGTGAAGGTTCTGATCTTTTTCTTGCATTGATGTTTTAGTAAAATGATTTTTTAATAAATTTTTTAAAAAGCGCTGTTTAAGTTATTTCTTGTTCCCTATGCCACATTCGTCTAGGTTAACTTCTTTTCTCCCTCTCTTTTTTCCCCTCCAGGATGGAAGTATGATGTGATGGATATAACTATGGGATACTGTGTGGGTACACGGCCTCCCTCTTGCCTCATCCTCCTGCTTCTCAAGCTGTTGGCCACTGTCTCCCAGGGGCTGCCGGGGACTGGGCCCCTGGGTTTCCACTTCACACATTCCATTTATAATGCTACCGTGTATGAGAACTCGGCAGCAAGGACCTACGTCAACAGCCAGAGTAGAATGGGCATCACCTTAATAGATCTGTCCTGGGAAATTAAATACCGAATAGTGTCTGGAGACGAGGAAGGCTTTTTCAAAGCAGAGGAAGTCATCATTGCAGATTTCTGTTTTCTCAGGATAAGAACTAAAGGTGGCAATTCTGCCATATTAAATAGGGAAATTCAGGACAATTATTTATTGATAGTGAAGGGTTCTGTCAGAGGAGAGGATTTGGAAGCATGGACCAAAGTGAATATACAGGTTTTGGATATGAATGATCTGAGACCCTTATTTTCACCCACAACCTACTCTGTTACCATCGCAGAAAGCACACCTTTAAGGACTAGTGTCGCCCAGGTGACGGCAACGGATGCTGACATCGGTTCCAATGGAGAGTTCTACTACTACTTTAAAAACAAAGTGGATCTCTTTTCAGTTCACCCCACGAGTGGTGTCATCTCTTTAAGTGGGCGATTGAATTACGATGAGAAGAATAGGTACGATCTGGAGATCTTGGCCGTGGACCGAGGGATGAAGCTTTATGGAAACAATGGCGTGAGCAGCACGGCCAAGCTTTATGTTCACGTGGAACGTGTAAATGAGCACGCCCCCACCCTCCAGGTGGTCACTCATGTTCCCTTCTCCCTGGACACGGAGCCTGTGTATGCGGTGGTGACAGCCGATGACCTCGATGAGGGGGCCAATGGAGAGATTGAGTCCGTTTCCATCGTGGCGGGGGATCCTTTAGATCAGTTCTTCCTGGCTAAGGAAGGAAAGTGGATGAATGAGTACAGGATTAAGGAGAAAAAGCGGGTGGACTGGGAGAGCTTTCCCTATGGCTACAATCTCACTCTTCAAGCCAAAGACAAGGGGTCCCCGCAGAAATTTTCATCGGCTAAGGTAGTCCACGTTGCCAACCCCAAAAGAGACTTCGTCCCAGTTAAATTTGAAAAAGAAACATACGATGTCAGCATTAGTGAATTTTCCCCTCCTGGTGTCGTGGTTGCTATAGTAAAATTAAATCCCGAACCACTAGACGTGGAATACAAATTATCCCCTGGCGCAGATGCACAGTACTTCAAAATTAATCCTCGGTCAGGTCTGATTGTCACAGCACAGCCACTGAATACCATTAAGAAGGAGGTTTATAAATTGGGGGTGACAAACAAGGAAGGGGATTTAAAAGCACAAGTCACCATCGGCATAGAAGATGCGAACGACCACACCCCAGAATTTCAGCAGCCACTGTATGATGCTTTTGTGAATGAAAGTGTTCCAGTGGGAACGAGCGTTCTGACAGTTTCAGCGTCTGATAAGGATAAAGGAGAAAATGGGTACATTACCTACAGTATTGCCAGCCTGAATTTGCTGCCATTCGCCATTAACCAGTTTACTGGTGTTATTAGCACAACTGAAGAACTGGATTTCGAATCCTCTCCAGAAACATACAGGTTCATTGTCCGAGCCTCTGACTGGGGTTCACCGTACCGCCATGAAAGTGAGGTCAATGTGACTATTCGAATAGGAAACGTCAATGACAATAGCCCTCTCTTTGAAAAAGTGGCTTGCCAGGGAGTTATTTCCTATGACTTTCCAGTTGGGGGTCATATCACAGCTGTCTCCGCTATTGATATAGATGAACTGGAACTTGTAAAGTACAAAATCATCTCTGGAAACGAACTTGGTTTCTTTTACTTAAACCCAGACTCTGGCGTCTTGCAGCTTAAAAAGTCACTGATGAACTCTGGCTTTAAAAATGGAAACTTTGCCCTCAGGATTACAGCCACCGATGGGGAGAATTTTGCAGACCCCATGTCCGTGAACATCTCAGTCCTGCATGGGAAGGTCTCTTCAAAGAGTTTCAGTTGCCGAGAAACACGTGTGGCTCAGAAACTGGCAGAGAAACTACTCATAAAGGCAAAAGCAAATGGGAAACTGAATCTGGAAGATGGATTTCTTGACTTCTATTCAATTAATAGGCAAGGACCACATTTTGACAAGTCATTTCCTTCTGATATGGCTGTGAAGGAGGATCTGCCAGTTGGTGCTAACATCCTAAAGATTAAAGCCTATGATGCTGACTCTGGCTTCAATGGGAAGGTGCTATTTACAATATCTGATGGGAATACAGATAGTTGTTTCAATATAGATATGGAGACCGGGCAACTTAAAGTCCTTATGCCCATGGATCGAGAGCACAGAGACCTCTATCTCCTTAATATCACCATCTATGACTTAGGTAATCCTCAGAAGTCCTCGTGGAGGTTGCTCACCATCAACGTGGAGGATGCGAATGACAACAGCCCAGTTTTTCTTCAAGACAGTTACTCAGTTAACATTCTTGAAAGTTCAAGTATTGGTACTGAGATTATTCAAGTGGAAGCTAGAGACAAAGACCTAGGTTCTAATGGTGAAGTGACCTACTCCGTCTTGACAGACACACAGCAGTTTGCCATCAACACCTCCACTGGAATCATTTATGTTGCCGACCAATTGGATCGGGAATCCAAAGCAAACTACTCTTTAAAAATAGAAGCCAGAGACAAGGCAGAAAGTGGCCAGCAGCTGTTTTCAGTGGTCACCCTGGAGGTTTTCTTGGATGATGTCAATGACTGCTCCCCAGCTTTCATTCCCAGTAGCTATAGTGTGAAGGTTCTGGAGGATCTCCCCGTTGGCACTGTCATTGCTTGGCTGGAGACTCACGATCCAGATCTTGGGCTTGGGGGTCAAGTGCGCTATTCTTTGGTCAATGATTATAACGGGAGATTTGAAATAGATAAAGCCAGTGGCGCCATCCGCTTGAGCAAAGAGCTTGACTATGAAAAGCAGCAGTTCTATAACCTCACGGTTCGGGCCAAGGACAAAGGGCGGCCTGTCTCTCTGTCCTCCGTTTCTTTTGTGGAGGTGGAAGTGGTGGATGTCAACGAAAACCTCCATACTCCCTATTTCCCAGACTTTGCTGTGGTTGGATCTGTAAAAGAAAACTCACGGATTGGAACAAGCGTGCTGCAGGTGACTGCCCACGACGAGGACTCTGGGAGGGATGGAGAGATCCAGTACTCCATCAGGGACGGGAGCGGTCTCGGCAGGTTCAACATAGATGATGAGAGTGGTAAGTTTAATATTCTGTGCCAGACGTGTTGTTTCACATCTCGTGGATCATCGTTTCAAAAGGGGAGGGCTATTCCTGGGCTCAAATGGAATGTTGCCTTTGGTGCAGAGCGGATGTGAAGGCATTGATTTGTAAGGAGACCTGTTTATACGGGTATAGCCATGGTTTTCAATGGGAGTCTCTGGTTTTTGTTTTTCTTGTTCAGCACTGCTGTCACCAGGTTATCTTTTGATAAATGTAAATAATTGTCACCTCTGTTGAGTGCACTCCTGACCTTCACTAAATTAAGGGCCCTAATGAAGTAAATTACATTTGAATTGGCTCTAAATTAGAAGTGTGAAATGGATTTTCAAATGGATCCTATACACAGGTCTTTCCCTTTACAGTAAGGCCTTGCTGAAGTGATATTGCATTAGTTGCTTAGTCTCTTGTGTTTCATGAGCACATCTGGCCCTTGAATGACAGGCATTTTTTACTGTCTTGGTCCCATTAATATATGGAGGCATCTTTCTACAAATGTATTCATGATAGACTGAGGGGGCATGGTGTGGATTTTATTTATAAAAAAATGATCTTACGATTTTTATCTGTAAGAATTTACCTTTTATAGAAACGCTGTAAAATATGGGGAAAAATTGCCCCAATATTTTTAGTGTCCTCTATCTGTTTATTTATACTCCATCTAGATACATATATAGGTCTTATTTCTGTTCTTGTTATTGTCATTGTCTTCAAATGTACACCTGCCTGTTCACAGGCATTTGTGTGCATTGCTTGATTAGCAGAGTGCCTTTAGCTTAGAGGTCTAGATTGTAGACCTCTCAAGACAGGGACTCTGTCTTCTATATTCCTGTGTGAGTGGTACTTTTAGCACTTTACAGTTTGGGGGGCACCTTTGTACCCAGTAAATCATTTTCTACAATACTCGCAGGACATTTTGTTCTCAATACTGATAGTGGTGATGCAAAACAGGTAGTGGAACGTGTCATCACAGGGATCCTAGTTGTACATCAATAATACTAGAAAAAGGATTTGAGAAATTATGTTAAGTATTGAATAAGAGCTACAAAACTGTGTGTACCATCACAAATTTAAATGGTAATTTTTTGTATACATGAGCTCTAATTATGGCCAGTGTAAATGGTAAAATTGTCCATAGCCATAATGAAGTAAAAGGTAAACGTCAAGAAAACTGGATTCTGATTTAGCCATATACTCTGTCTTATTATATACAAGTTGTCATTTGATTAGAATATATGTTTACCTTGAAGTACAAAATGAGAAAGGAAAAGAAATAACCTTTAGTAAGTGTCTATTCTGTGCTAATACTTTACTGTTGATAATAATGATTTCATTGAGTACTTGACGTGGGCAATACACTCTATGAAGGGGTTCATAGTTGGGTCTTACTCTTCCGACCACCCCATGAGAACTGTTGATTATCAACTTATGAACTGATGTTCAGGGAAGTTACATAACTTGGAGCCTGGTTTCAGATTTAACTCTTGAGTAACTGCGGTATACCATGCCCTCTCCCATCTGAAGACAAGTGTGGGCTTATTTGCATGTCCCTACACATATGCAAATTTGGTGTTGATCTGAAATATGTAAGGCAATAAAGTGTCAAAGGAGTTTCAAAGTCCTTACAGCCCTGGGCTCATTGACTTATGGAACCGGTCATTAATCACCTTCCTTTTTCCTGGCAATCCCAGTGTTCCTGTGGCTCTCTAATGTGAGAAGCTTACCTGTGGGGCTCCATCAGGTCTACTTGAGTAGGTAGGTCAACAGAAAGGTGTCAGGCTGAATCTTTGAGCCACTTGCAACCTAGATGATTACATCAAGTCACAATGAGTTATTTTTATTAGCAAGTTTCATCTTGGTGTACCTTGATACAGGGACAAGCAGGAGCAATTTGGTGAAAGTGGCCTAGATTTTCCCTGTTTGTATTGTGCTCTTTATTTTCTTCTCATCTTGGGTACTTTTTTTAGAAAATGTGTATATAGTCATCTGATGATATAGCTGCTTTATAATTCTTTATATAACTATGTTATTTTTTGAAGTATGGTTGATTTACAATGTTGTGTTAGTTTCAGATGTACAGCAAAGTGATTCAGTTATAAATATACACATTATATTATATGTCTTTTGGATAATTTTCCATTATAGGTTAGTGCAAGATAGTCAGTACAGCTCCCTGTGCTATACAGTAAGTCTTGGTTGTTTACATATTTTATATGTAGTAATGAGTATCTGTTAAACTCCTAATTTGTCCCTGCCTCTTTCCCCTTTGGCAATCACGTTTGTTTTCTATGTTTGTGAATCTGTTTCTGTTTCGTTAGTTGATTTGTATTTTTTTTTAAGATTCCACATATAAGTAACATAATATGATATTTATCTTTCTCTGACTTACTTCACTTAGCATGATAACCTCTAGGTCCATCCATGTTGCTGCAGATGAGATTATTTCTTTCTTTTTTATGGTTCCATTGTGTGTTTGTGTGTGTGTCTACACTACATTGTCTTTATTCATTCCTCTGTGGACACCTAGGTTGCTTCCTTGCCTTGGCTATTGTAAATAGTGCTGCTATGACCATTGGGGTGCCATGTATCTTTTTGAATTAGTGTTTTCAATACTAACAGTTTCATCTGTTTTGCTTCTGTTGAAAAAATGACTCACTGTTTTGCATTTGTCCCCTTATATTCTGGATTGTATAAAAGAAATTTTACCATGGATGATAGTAATAATGACACTTTCCTTTTGACATTGCTTTGTGACTTAAAAATCTCTTCTGTCATGACATCAACTCCTTTGGGTTAAAGAGTAATTAAGTGCATCTTGTAAAGTCACATACCCATTAGCGGCTATCAATGGATCCAGAACCATCTCTCCTTAATTCTATCTCAGGACTCTTTTGTTTGCATTCATAACACATGTTTCTGATTTACTTTCCTAGAGAATTATTTATTTTTGAAACTATAGTGACTATTTCTTTCCCCCCTTTTTATTTCATTTTATTTGCATCGTTTAGAAAGTAAAACTGTGTTTTCCTCTGTATTATAGAAAAAAAAGTTTGGACTTGATGTTGAAATTTTTTTGAAGATTGAAATTCCATATGGTAATATTCTTAACCACTTTTCTTCCCTTTCACTTCTTGTAGATTTTAACATCCAAACCCAAGAAGCTGACGAGGAATGATTGCCTGGACTTGATCCAGGGGGTAGCTAGGGTTGAGGTTAGACTTTTGGCACATGTCTGCCCAGTAAGAGAAGCCATCACCATGGTGCTGTTGGGTCTGCACTATTGTTGAAGGATCATCAGCTCTTTGCCTCCAAGTGCTAAAGATCAAGGCTTGAGCTGCTGGCAGAATAAATGGCTGTTTAGCCCTGCAGCAGTTACTGGGTCTCAATTCTAAACTCTGTTGTTTCATTTCACCCTTTGGCATAAAACAGCCTAAACTTGTTTTTTTTTTTTTTTTTGTCTTTTTAAGAACCTTTAAGTCAGCCACTGAAAATAAAGTAATGGTTTGCATTGTTTAATGGATCGCAAACTTATGTATGCTCAGGAATCAACTGGAGAGCTTGTTAGCAATGCAGATCCCCAGGTCTGATTCCCAAAGATTCTGACTCAGTTCACCTGGAGTGGGAGCCCAGGAATCTTTATTTAAGCATGCCAAGCAGGCCTTCTGTGTATGAGTCAGAAACACCACCCTGAATTTACCTGGGCTCCTTAAAGTGTGTCAACCAGACTTTATCTTTTCTGTAAAGTCCTTTTTCCTTATTCTTTTGAAAAGCAAGAAATAGAGCTCATATATTAGATAAATTTCTTTTCTAGTCAAGTTTTACAATACGAATAAATCTTCTATTATTCATCAGTGGTGATAGTTTCCTGAATGCCTTCCTGATGGATCGAAAATCTAGTTCTGTGCTTCAGTTATTGCAGTGCTTCTGTTTTGTGAAAGAGCATATGCTGGGATTAGTTGATCCATTTAGTAGTTTTATGATCTTTACTTTTTTGGAGCTCAGTGAACAAAACCATACTGTTGAGATTCTTTACTATGCACAAGCATTTAATAAATGTTTAATAACATTGGCACAGTGAATGGATTAACTGGGGGCCTCCCCAGTTAATCCAAATTACCCTGGATTTGATCACAATTTAAATTACCAGTCTGGAAGTTGCAATTTAATCTTTGTTTTCCTTCACAAAGAATGCATTCTTATTCTTTGACATAGCAGAAATTCATATTCTTGACTATTCAGAAGTTTCAGAAGATTTAGAAAGGGCCCATTGTATATTTTAACCTGTGATTTTCTATTAGTTTCTTTTGTAAGCTGCACACTTGAGCAATGACTTCGCTGTTTTATTTACCTGGAGGTAAAGTATTAAATCTGGATATACTATTTCCAGTTCAGCACATTAATCGTAGATAATTAAGAAGCTATTTTACCATCCATTATTACTAATTATATTACCAAGGGTACTCGATTTATCAAGTACCCATTGTGTGCTAAGCACTTTATACTTCCTAATCCTCACTGTAACTCAGCAAGTTATGGTTCAGGGCCAGGCATCTGGGAGTTGTCAGATCTGGGAATTGGCACTCTAGTGCACTGGACTCCAAATGTCATGTTGGTCCCCTTCTTTTCCACTCTGATTGCCATATTAACCTTGCTAAGCATGAGTATTCATCAGATTTTTCTGTATCACTGCTGCCTAACAAGCAATCACAGAACTTCAATGGCTTCTCAAAGCACACTTTTCTTTTTCTTTCTCCTAAGTCAACAGTTGAAGCTATATCAGGCTATACATTGAATTACGATCCCTTGTACACAGCTTTCCCACTCCAGGACCCAGGCTGAAGGGAGTACTCACTCTCTGCGACGTAATATTTTCAAAGTCAGTTCAAGAGCGTGAGAGGGCTGCTGGACGGTTGCAGTGCCTCTTAAAACCTCTGCTCAAGACTGGCTCACATTCCATTGGCCAAAGAAGGTCTTGGGATCAAGTTCATTATTGATGTGGGGCAGAGAGGAATACTTCTCTTACAGAGGGAGGGAGGAAGAGTAGTGGATAATTTACTGAATGATAATAGAGCCTGATATAGCATAGGACAGCTCTCACTATTGTCTTCGTAATCTAATGTTAACTGGACACTGCCTTTGTGGAAGGCACTGGTGACACAGAGAGCAACAGGTGTCAGACTGGGCCTTCTATGGTGGGACATTTCCCCATGTCTGAACTGTCAGAGTACTGCTGCAGGGCATGATGCTGTGGGTGATGGTAGCAGCGGTTCACATTTCCCTAGTACTGTCTGTGTGCAAAGTTCTGTGCAAAATGCTTTAAACCCATGATCTCATTTATTCATGCTATGAAGTAAGAACAGTTTTTTTCTGTCTCTACACATCCAGTCTTTTTTATGTATTTATTATTTTTAAAACTTTTATTGGAGTTTAGCTGAGTTTTAATGTTTTAATTTCAGATGTACAGCAAAGTGCATCCAGTATACATAGATAGATAGATAGATAGATAGATAGATAGATAGATAGACAGACAGACAGACAGATAGATATAGATAGATAGATAGATAGATAGATAATCTCCATGCTTTTTTCTCGTAGAGGTTATTATAGAACATTGAGTAGAGTTCCCTATGCTATACAGTAGATCCTTGTTAGTTATCTGTTTTATATATAGTAGTGTGTATATGTTAATCCCAGCCTCCTAATTTATCCCTCCCTGCAGTGTTCCCTTTGTTAACCTTAAGTTTGATTTTGAAATCTTTGAGTCTGTTTCTGTTTGGTAAGACTTTTTGTATCATTTTTATTAGATTTCACCTGTTAGTGATCTTATATATTTGTATTTCTCTGACTTTGCTTGCTTAGTATGGTAATTTCTAAGTCCATCCATGTTGTTGCAAATGTCATTATTTCACTCTATTTTAAGGCTGAGTAATATTCCATCACATGTTTATATGTATCACATCTTCTTTATCCATTCTTCTGTTGATAGACATTTAGGTTGCTTCCATGTCTTGGCTGTTGTAAATAGTGCTGCTATGGAATGTTGGGGTGCATGTATCTTTTTGATTTATGGTTTTCTCTGATTATACGCCTAGGAGTGGGATTGCCAGATCATATGGTAGTTCTATATTTAGTTCTTGAAGGGAGCTTCATATTGTCCTCCCTAGTGGTCGCACCAGTTTACATTCCCACAAATAGAATAGGAAGGTTCTCTTTTCTCCACACCTTCTCCAGCATTTATTGTTTATAGGCTTTTTAAATGATGGCCATTTTGACTGGTGTGAGGTGATAATTCATTGTAGTTTTGATTTGCATTTCTCTAATAATTAGTGATACTGAGCATCGTTTCATAACATCTAGTCTTTTAAGAGAAAGAACTTGCATGCACAATGCATAGGCATTTGTATTTACTTGTCTTTAAATTGAGGCTCCAAGCAGTATTTCTGTAATTTATGTGAACATAGAGTGCTCTCTTTATTCCATATGTTTTGATAGAACCAGCAGAGGCTTAGGAGACCTGATGTGTGCTTGTATTCAAAGAGACACACAGGGAATTCCTGTTGTGGCTCAGCGGGTTAAGAACCTGACTAGCATCCATGAGGATGCAGGTTTGATACCTGGCCTTGCTAAGTAGGTTAAGGATCTGGCATTGCTGTGAGCTGTGGTGTAGGTCTCAGATGCAGTTCTGATCCCTTGTTACTGTGGCTATGGTGTAGGCTGGCAGCTACAGCGCCGATCCAACCCCTAGCCTGGGAACTTCCACATGCCATGGGTGCGGCCCTAAGAAAGACAAAAAAAAAAGAAAGAAAAAAAAAGGGAACATGCCAAAGAGGTCTCTCACACTCATCAAGCACTGTAAAACTAATTATATTTTGTGAACAAACTATTCCAACATTATAGCTTTATAACTGTGTTCAGCCTTTGTGCTGGCTCACTCCCACTGGGCTCTCCAGATCTGCTTTCCGCTCTTCTTTCTGCCTTGTGTCCAGGCCCCTGCGCTCCTTGGCCAGTGGACCTCTTTTCCCTTGACATCTGTTGGTTCTGCCAGTGGGGATGTAGAGAGGGTGAAAGAGAATCAATTCTGTGTGTTATTCCTTTGACTCTTTCTACACTGATTGCTGTGGGCTGGCTGCATCCCTCTGCTGACTGTAGGAACAGCTCGCTGCTATTACCAGTCTTGAAGAAATGCATCATCTTTTTTTTTTTTTTTTAAGCTTTTTAGGGCTGCACCTATGGCATATGGAAATTCCCAGGCTAGGGGTCAAATCAGCTGCAGCTGCCGGCCTACAGCCCAGCCACAGCAACACAAGATCAGAGCCATGTCTGTGGCCTACCCTACAGCTCACTGCACCACCAGATTTTTTTTTTTAAAGGCATTTCAAGGTTCCCAGGCAGGGGGTTAAATCAGAGATGGTAGCCGCCAGCGTGTGCCACATCCACAGCAACATGGGATCCGAGTAGCGTCAGCGACCTGTAACACAGCTCAGAGCAATGCCAGATTCTTAATCCACTGAGTGGGGCCAGGAATCGAACCCACATCCTCATGGATCCTAGTCGGGTTCGTTACCACTGAGCCATGATGGGAACTCCCTGCATCATCTTTTTAAAATTCCCTAAGCCCTTCCTACACCTTTAATAGTCTGCTTCTTAAGTGCTTTCAACTACCTAGTTTAAATGTCTATGTTTTCTCCAGGACCCCAGGGATGGAATGTTTTTTTCTTACATAAATATTTCTAAAATAAATTTTAAGTTTAAACATATTTCTAAGGCTGATGTTTTCCAGCAGGCCCTGTTAACTACAGTTTCTATAATGTTCTGCGTGTTGGCACCTTCCATTGGAGGCATGGAGAAACAGAAAGATAATAATTATCCCATGCTTTTGTTTTACAGGGAAAGAAAGGGAAATCGGGACTTTGTCTCCCCATCTAGCTTATGCTTTCTACATCTTTTCTATGATGGAAAGACAGATGTTGCTTTGCTGAAGACCCTGACCCACCAAACGTAGGAAGTAGAGGGTTTTGGCTGGATGGTGTGGGACCAGGATCTTTGATTCTCTCCAACATTGTGGTGCTCTGCTTCTACAGGGAGAAGGGTTCATTTCAACTGGTGGCCAGGGAAAGAAGAAACGACATGTAGCTATAGCTTTTATTCATTTAGTTCAATTGAAGAGCTATTCACTAGCAGCCATTCTGTATCAAATACTCTATCTGCTGCCTCTAATTGTAAGATGGTCAAGAGTGGATAAATGAAAACCAAGAATGTGAAAATTTGTGCTTTAAGCAATTTGAGGAGCTTTTTGTCATTACAGATATCAGATGTCCCAACCCAGATATTTAAAGAGGGGGTAATTTCCATAGGGTCGTGTTTCTTAAGTAGTGTCATAAAATGTAAACATCCCTTTTCTGATATTCAGAGGCACCAGAAATCATATCATATCTTATGGATGGCTGGTAATTATTTCAGCTTCTTTTTCCCAGACTTGCTTGTTAAACTCTTTTTTTTTTTTTTTTGACAAGTTTAGGAGTAAGACAGGTGTCACTCAACAGATTTCGTTCAATTCATGATGATTCTAGACTAAATGGTGTTCTCCATCCCCATTATTTTTTCGAAACAGTATTTTTGTTTCCACCCATCTAGATCCAAAGAGACTCGCTGAATTTTGGCTCAGGTTTACTCTTGGGACCAGAACAAGCAAAGGAGAGAAATAAAGTTATGATCAAGTGATAAAAGAAACTTTTCTTGGCTCTGGATTTTTAACCTTCACTCTAGACTTGTTGATCATGATTAATTGAGAGAAACAGAATATTCCCCAGAGGAGCTGTGAACTCTCTGCAGCGTTTAGATGAGCATAGTAGTAGCCATGTAAATCAGGTGAGAAAGAGGATAGAAGCTTCTGGAAAATCGTGAACAGCAGGTTTTCATTACTCTTTTCAGCAAGTGCCTTCTTCTTGACCTTTGCTTAACTGTTCGCCGAAGGCAATTTAGATTTTAACAGAGAACTGTTGGTTCAAATCTGTAATTATGCCTGCATTGCCTATCAAGTTTGAGCCGCCTTTGTCCCTGTGTAACTAGTAAATGATAAACATAATGACCACCATAAAGAGGAAATCCAAGTAGAGTGACTAGCCACCAACCTGGAAACTTGCGTGGTCTTTTCTCTGAAATAAGTCTCTTCCTTTTGTATTTAATCATAGACATTTCCAGTAGCTTACCTGGCCCTTGATATCAGGTCATGGTTTCCCCAGTACCAGTGGTGCAGAATTATATTTGCTCCTTTAATTAACAAAAGATGAAATTCAGAGGCCTCATAAGCAGAGGTTGCAAAAATGTTCCAATGATTGCTTCATGTATCAGTGGCTCTCCAGAAGGTAGTGGGATAAATGTATTGCCTTCTGTGTCTCTGGGTAACTTGCATCTCATTTCAGTCCTCTAAAAATATATTCCTTTGCAGGTGTTTTATATGCACATTGCAGGATACTTTCATTTATCACTACATTTGGAAGAATTACCGAGTTTGATAAATATTTATGCGATGCTACTACATTCACAGTGTTTCATTGAAAAGAAAATGAAAATGGGCTGTAGTCTGTATTTTTAGCTTGCCAGTTTTTATGAAAGCATGTTTTATCGGCAGACAGAATCTACAAAGAGTGGCGTGTAAGATTCAATTCAATTTCTATTAAATTCTGGGCACTGGTATACCAATTATTGCATATAATGGGACTCTCCAGATTTTCCCATTGGACGTTAGAAGATTTAGTGGCTCCTCCAGGGCCACTCTTTGTGATTAAATTCACAGATTTTCATTTGCATAGCATAGTTACTGTTCTGGTTGCTTTTAAAAAGCAGTATGCTGGTGAGAATACTACTAAGTCAAATAGTATGTTGAATATGAATTGTCTTGAATCAACAAGTGAATAAAATTCAAAGGAAATAAGATAAAAATTGAAAGACAGGAGTTCCTATTGTGGCTTGGCAGTTAGCGAACCCGACTAGCATCCATGAGGACGCAGGTTCAATCCCTGGCATTGGTCAGTAGGTTAAGGATCTGGCGTTGCCATGAGCTGTGATGTAGGTCACAGACAACGGCTTGGATCCTGCGTTGCTGTGGCTCTGGTGTAGGCCAGCAGTTACAGCTCCAATTGGACCCCTAGCCTGGGAACTTCCATATGCCACGGGTGCGGCCCTAAAAAGAATAAAAAGACAAAAAAAAAATTGAACTATGCACACCTGTAAACACACACACACACACACACACACACACACACACACACACAGATATTATGGTAAAAACAGGCTCTGTGGGTTAGCCCTAAGATCTATAAAATAGAGCTTAGAACATTTTCAGTTTTTTCTCCACTTGCTTCCTTAAAAGTCTGCTTCTCTGCTCCCTTTTTCTCGCTCAGCCTCCACCTCCCCCTTCTCTCATTGCCACATTCATAGTGCAGAGATTCCCTGTAGCTACAGTGCTTTCCACTGAAGGGGATGCATAGACGATTAAGTCAAGGACGAGCCGTGGAGACAGAGAAGCATGTAATTGCGAACCATGTGATACATAAGTGACACAGTGTAAGTGAGTGCCGTGTGCTGGCCATTCATCATGTTCATTGTGGCCTTAGCATAGCCCTTTGGCATTGTGGGATGATTTTTACAAATTCCAATTGGAGACAAGACAGTCTGAGAGATAACTAGAGCATTAAAGTCAGTTGATAATGATATATAAGCAAGGCTTAATTGTCAAGGAATGCATAACCCCAGAAATAGATCCAGGTTTTGTGAGGCTTGAGGCTCATACAATTTTGGGTGCCTGCTTTGAGAAAAAGCATAAAAAGTATGGCTACAAAATTTTTGTACTTGTTTAGGATGAGGAAAGAAATCCCAGTAACTAACAAGCTTGAAAGTCAACAAACACAAATACCACATAGCTCAGAAAAATATAATATTCAGTTGATTAAATGCCTGGCACACCTTTCTTTCTTTTTTTTGGCCACGCCTCCTCATGTGGCATTGAGGAGGTTCCTGGCCAAGTGATCGAACCTGAGGCACAGCAATGACAAGACTGGATCCTTAACCCGCTGAGCCACTGGGGAACTCCTGACACACCTTTTTAATACTTTTCTCTCCTGTGTTTTTTGGGTTGCATTTTTGGTTTGATTGCTTCTTGTAGGATAATAATCTTATAACTGTTCCTATAAAAAGTACAGAAAGATTATTTCATTTTTCTCCAGTGTGGCTGATTAAAATTTGTTTTTTTATTGAGAGTTTAGCAATGTGTCTTTCAAGTCACAGCTCATTATCGGTAATGCTGTGTATGTTTTCTCCGGTGGTTTCAGAGTTGAAAAAGATTTCTATCAAGTTTCTTTCTCATAGGAGCAGTTACCAATCTACTTGCTGTGAATAACAACAGACTGCTACAGGTCTGTGCTCTGTAAACCAAAAAAGTCTACTAATTTCCATTTCTGAGAATCTAATCAGCCAAAGGCGGGGGGAAAAAAACCTGGTGCACTTATAATTTGTATTCCACCTTCCAGGAGCAAATTTTGATTTTGACTCTCTAGGCAAGAAACACATCTTGCAATTACAAGTTTACAAGTCAGTGATTGGGGAATTTTCCACAGACTAGCTTCTGGCTCTGAACATCTTGTGCCTAGTTTCTCCTCCCTTGAGGCCATAATTCTGTCGCTGGCCACCAGAGGATATGGTTATGTGATGACACAAGTTCTGGCCCTTCACTTTCAGGCTAGAACGCTGGTGTCTCCATTCAGTGGCTTTTGTAGAAGTGTATTTGGAAGGCATTGCTACACCGGACAGCTAACAACGGTTTGTCTGCTCATGGAATTAATGGTGAACCGTGTAAATATATACAACTAAATGCACACAACGGATCCTCCGCTTATTCTCCTGTAGATGCCTACAGGTGCCTATAGCCGCTGTACCTGGTGATGCAAGAAGTAACAGGAGAAGTTGAGGGGGAAGATAAAGCAGTTTTCAGTGGCTGAGGTCTACTGCGTCTGCAAAGCTGATACAAGTGTCTGACCACGTGAACCGTTACTGGGATCCTCCCAGGGCTTGGAAGCTTCTGCCTTGATAGCTTCGTGCTAAATCTGCATCTGCCTGGCGGTGTTCCTAAAGGGTCTTTTTTTCTGAAAGAAGTCTTCAGGGTCATTGGAGGGAGGGACAGCGAGGGGCCAGGCCACAAAGGCTAGTTCTGATTTATAGATTGGTAACACCTAGACCGGGTTAAGGGTTTTAGTCACTCTTATGTGTTATTGAACCAACAGAAAGCACAGTGCCAAGGGTATAAAAATCAAGATTGCCTGTGAGTAGATCCCTGGGTACCTCAAGGAGATGCCCTTGAAGTTGAAGAGTAGAAAGTAACAGTTGAAGAGTAAAAAGTCTTGCACGATCAATAAATACAAAGTCTTGAGCTGACTGCCTTTTCTGAGGGGTTGGCTGTGGCTGATGAGAGGATTGCTTTGGTCCTTGGGCTCACCTCTTTTCGAACTCCTCTTTGGAAATTCACTGGGAAGAATACACCAGGATCTGGAAGCCAAGAAAAAGGGCTTTTGAGAGCTGTCTTAATAACGGCAGTTGCAAAGTCATTAAGTTCTTTTTCTTTGACTCATTATCTATATCCTAAAAGCATGACCTTGGGATTTCCCCGAAGTCATTAGGCGTTTTTTTTTGTCTTTTTGCCTTTTTTTTATGTAGAGCCGCACCCGCGGCATATGGAGGTTCCCAGAGTAGGGGTCTAACAGGAGCTGTAGCCGCCGGCCTTCGCCAGAGCCACAGCAACGCGGGATCTAAGCCGCGTCTGCACCCTACACCACAGCTCACGGCAATGCCGGATCCTTAACCCACTGAGCAAGGCCAGGGATCGAACCTGCAATCTCAAGGTTCTTAGTTGGATTCGTGAACCACTGAGCCACAAAGGGAACTCCCTAGGCGTTTTACTTAACCATAAATTTTCACATAATCCTTAAAATGTT
Source organism: Catagonus wagneri (assembly GCA_004024745.2). Classification (NCBI taxonomy): domain Eukaryota; kingdom Metazoa; phylum Chordata; class Mammalia; order Artiodactyla; family Tayassuidae; genus Catagonus; species Catagonus wagneri. The sequence continues at coordinate 3,708,239 of PVHT020000035.1, read as the reverse complement.
TTTTGATAATCTTATTATTACTATGACATTGTGCATATCAGTTGAACATCTCACAATCAGTCATTTCCATCTCCACGGGCTGCTGGCACTGGTAGGATGTTTCTGATTTCATTGACTGGAGCTTTGTTAAAGCCCGGTTATTATTAAGCATCAACAATGAGTTCCTGCCGAAGCCCAGTGGGTTAAGAATCCGACTGCAGTAGCTTGGGTCACTGAGGAGGTTCAGTTCGATCCCCAGCCTGGTGCAGTGGGTTCAAGGATCTGGCGTGGTGGCAGCTGTGGTGTAGGTTGCAGCTGTGGTTCAGATTCATTCCCTGGCCTAGGAACTTCCATATGACATGGGTGCAGCCATTAGGAAAAAAAGAAAAAAAAAGGCAATGACTTGAGGTCAGCTTTGATAGGGAATTCCACACAGGAGATAATCATGTCATACTCGAGCTAGTATGAGCCTGTGGTGGTTCAACAGTTGAAAGTTTTCTTCCATGTATGATGATCCCCTGCTCTCATGCATATCATGCCTTTTTCCCCAAACCTGGGTAGAATTATGTATTTCTTTCTCACACCTTGAGGGTACCTCTAAAGAAATATCTACTGTGAGATTAAACTAAATGAGCCTTGAACTGAAAACACAGTGATTGAATTTTGGATAACAACTTCCTAAGACGTTACTCTGGTTGTTAAATGTGCAGGCATAGTCCTTCTGTCAGTTGGGTAGTTTTTGTTTGTTTGTTTGTTTGTTCTTTTGGGTTTTTTTTAGGGTCACACCTGCAGCATATGGAAGTTCCCAGAGCAGGGGTCAAATTGGAGCTGCAACTGCTGGCCTGCACCACAGACACACCAATGCGGGATCCGAGCCACGTCTGCAATCTGCACCATAGCTCACAGCAACACCGGATCCTTTACCCACTGAGCAAGGCCAGGGATTGGGGCTGCGACCTCATGGATACTGTATCAGGGTCTTAACCCACTGAGCCACAATGGGAACTCCTGGTAGTTTTATCCTGGAAGGCAAATAATCAGAATTGGAGTGAGCTGCAATGAGTTGCATTTATGGTCACTGAAGTCCTGTATTTCACAGCTAGGGCTGTGTAAGGCACTCAAGCCAAGTCACATTTCTCTAACCCACAGTCCTACAGCATGAATCGAAAATATATAATTAGCTAAGTTGGAACTTGATGATTTGGTAGAATATGCTCAAGAACCAGAGTGTAAGCAGAAATTGCAGGCTGAGCCTTCTAAGTAACCTTTCAAAAAATCTGTCCTGATATGTATAAACTCTTGCATTTTCATCTCGACCTTATTTACTTTTACTTTGCACAGAATTCTAGTGAGCTTGACTTCTTGATATATAATCCTACAGTATTTTAGAAATTACAGAGCAGAGAGATTGCTGTAAGTGGTCAGGCTAACAGCGAGGAGGAGTAACCCTGTGAGTCAGACAGCAAGAGAAATAAATGGCTGACCCCCAGTGCCTGTTTATTCTGTGCCGGGCATGAAAAAGTATTAGCTCATTTACTTTTCACAGGCATTCTGTGAGGTAGGTACTCTGATTAAACCACATCAGGGGATGAGGAAACACAAGCTCGGTTTAAAATTCCTTGTCCAAGGCTTCACAGCTTGTGGTGGAGATGGGGTTTGAATGAGGCAGGCCAGCACCAGTCTGAGCTCTGAAGTACTACCTTTCAGACACTTTCTGGATCAACAGCCCTGAGTATCTCCTTAAGGGCTGACCCAAAGGGAGCTCATCACTTCATTACCACACTGTATAATAGCTGATCATTATAATGAAGGATCCCAATCAGGGAAGAAACCCTGGTTCCCTAGAAAACAGAGCCCAAGGCAAAAGTTACAGTACAGGCTAATGTTTTATTAAGGCTACAACCCCAGGGGGACAAAAATAAGGGGAAAAAAAGGAAGCCTGGCCTGAAGAAAGGGAGACCCGATATAAATTGGGGTGTGATTAAATGGGTCACAGCTTTACAGCAAACCCAGCCTGTTTCTCAGTCACCCTGCCTGTCTCTAGAGAAGCTGTATAGACCCCCTGCATCTTGAGCCATTTGACCTGGAGTTGGGAGGAGGGGCAAGTGATTTTTCTCTTGGCTCTTTCCCCTTTCTGACCTCTTATTGGTCAGATCCTCTACCTGGGGCGTTGATTTCTCAGCTCTTCTGGGTTGCACTGGGTATGCTTGGGCGGCTAGTGGGGAATCCGGTGCTTGGGGTCAGCCTTCCTGGGCTACACTCTCTCTTAGGAGCCGGTCCTGGCGGGGGTGGGGGCTCCTTCCAGGAAGCTGGTGATGAGTTGAGGCCTGGGGGAGGGCAGTGGAGCAGGCTGGGCGAAGTGGATCTTGGCAGTGCACACAGACTGGGTCCGGGCAGAGAACTGCATGCCCTGTGTTAGGGAGAGATTTTTACATCAAAACAAACACATAAAACCTAAGCAAAGCGAAACGCAACCTGTAAAATTCGGATACCTATCTGAGCAGATGCTCAACTGCTTAGAAAACTCAGTTACACAAAATGGCACATTTCCCAAAGGCCCGGTTTACTGGGGCCCCGGGCGGCTTAGAACGAGAGAGGAAGAAGTGCCAGCACGTTGTGTTCTTTGATGGATGTAGGCAAAACCTCTTTTTAACACCCCTCCTTTCTTGTGGGCCTCGGACATGAGTGTTGTTGTATCAGATGCTTGCGCCTGTGAGCTCATAGGCTAGAAATGCAGAGGGAGGGAGAATAGAGACCAGCCAGGTGATCTTGTGAGGGTTTTTGTCTGCTGACCTTACTTTCCCGTTTTCGTTCCTTGTCACCGTATCTTCGTCTGTGATCCTCCTCACAGGCACCACCAGCATCGTGGAGCACTTATTGGAGAGCTTGTTATTTGCTAGATGCTCTGCAGTGTGTTTTACATACTTGAACTCGTGCAGTCCTCATATGAAACCTGTGGTCAGGGACTCTTGGGACCCCGGATTTATGGGTGTGAGAACGGAAGTTGAGAGAGGTTAAGTAACTTGCTTGATTTCGCCAAGCTTTTAAGTGGCAGAGCCAAGGCTTCATCTCAGATCATCTAGATCCACAGCCCCTGCTCTCGTCCTGACCACACTCTGTTCCTGGATCCTGCATGTTTGGGTCTTCTTAGAAGGATATCTCCCCCAACCTGAGGCATCCTGTTTTCTCACATGCCTTTATTGCCAGGACCTTAAAGGAAATATCACAATATTCAATAATTCACTGTAATATGTACTGCATATTATATAGCATGTACTATATAATCCCATATATTACCAGTACTGTATGTACCAGGACTAGCATGTGTGCTAATTTGCTCAGAGCTGTGTCGAGGATTCAGAAGATGCTTTTCATGTCTTAGGCTGTCATAGTTAACCAGATTTATTACTGAGATGTGGCGTTGCCGACTTGGCCTTGAGTAGACACCACTTTTTACTAGAATGGCTGATGCCAGAGTTGACTGTGTGTGCACTTGACACTCGTGAGGATTTTGGGTGACCATCCTTTATTTTCCATTTTAGTATTTCACATTCTGTTGTGTACTGACCTAAAAACATCGTACCTTGCATGTGAAGCAAAGATGAAAGCACACTTTTTTTTCTTTTTAATCACAGGCTCAATTTTTAGTCTCAGAACTGTTTACATGAAATCATTAGCATATGCAAACACTCCTTTTCCCAAAGTGGTTTTCTACTCTGCAGTTATTATGTTGTTTGGGGTAAGATAAATAAGCCCAACATTAAGACACTACACATTAAAATGAGAAACAGTAGCATTGTCATTATAAAGTATTAGGGAGCTGTGAAAAGCAGAAACACACACAAGCCATCCCTCTGTGGCCCCACAGTGCTTGTTAAACACAGTGGTGGCCACTCCCACCCTGGGCCTCTGGTTTTCCTGGGTGAACACCGGGCTGTTGAGAACTCTTTGCTGGAACCGACTGGCTAAGCCACTAGTGCCGATAGGTGGAAGGGAAAGGCTTCTGCCTTTTTATGATCAAACCAGTGCAGTTTCTCCAGTCATGAGGTCAAATGTCCAGCCCTTTAGTCAAAATTAAGTCATCTGCTTTGTCTAGAACCAGTTCTGGTTTCCAGTGAGGAAGCCACCTTGTGGGGATCACGGAGGTGGGGTTGGCTCTGGGGCAAATAGTTAATCATTCTGGGGACCTCGGATGCCCAGTTGTCATGAAGATCTTGGGACCCAAGTTTGAGTAGATGGCCTTATTCTACTCAAAATTTCAAGATTTCTCTCTGTTGCAGGGGAATAGTTCCCAGTCGGCACTTGGGATTCTTAGTAAAGATGTTAGAAACAGCAGCCCTGCTGTGTTTTGGCTTCTCACCGGAAGCCGAATAAAGATCAGAAGTTCTCTGTCCCTCTCAAATGTATCCTGGCATCTCTCACTTTGGATAGTGAGTGTATTTTTGCTCGCTGGTGTGCTTCTTGTTATTGTTTTCTGCCTTTTAGTGTTTGTGAATTGCTCAGATTTGGCAAATCTAGACCAGGCGTAGGAACCCCAAATAATTATAGTGAGAAATGCAGAAAACACTGAGCAGGAGGTTACTGGATTTCCGTAAGTAAGCAAATATAGCCTAAGAGCTCATGGGTGAAAATTGCTTTTTATTTAATGAGTCATTTTTATTGGAAGGCAATGATTATGTCCAGGTCATGAATACAGAGTAAATTCCCTTCAGTGGACATTAAAAAGATGACTTGGGATTGCAATCAGCTTTAAAGGCTTAAGAAGATTGAGGTACAAATTCTCAAACCTATGCCTTCGGTGCACATAGCAATATAAAGAAATGAATGAAGCCCAACAAGAGTTCATGCTTAGGAACAAATGCTTCTGACCACCATCTGTAGTTGAATACAAGAACTTGAACGAGAACATGTAACCGTGTAATGACAAAGAGTTTTAAATACTGTTGCATGTTGCATCTCATTTTACTGTTACAGGCACCCTGTGAATTATTATTCTCTCTCCATTTTGCAAATGAGAAAAATGAGGTACAGGGAGCTTTGGTGACTTGCTCAAATACTTCATCTTTCCAGCAGATCACATTGCCTCTTCTTGTGTTTATGAATGTGTAATTTTTAGGACCAACAATTTGAACAATCTATCTTCAAAGTTTAATTATATTTTTCTTCCAGGTGGTTAAACTTAATAGTTTATACGAGATAATTTTTAAAAGTCCAGCTGTGCTCCATATTTACCTAGGAAATAAAAACTTGTCTAGTCATGTAAAATCGTATCTAGACTTTGTATTCTGTAATCCTGACTGTATTAAGATTCTCTTCAGCTGCCTAGAGGGCAAGTCATAAAACTTTACCAAAACTTATTCCAGCTGATGTAGAGATCTGACTGTTTCCAGCTAACTCAGCTGGTTTTGTTGGAATCACAGGCATGTCCGAGATATCGGTGTATGGGCCCAGTCTCAGCTACACCCATCATCTTCATTCAGCATCAGTTGTGCTTTTGTCTTATTCTTTCTGCTTGATTGTAAGCTCCTTGAAGACAGGGTTTCCTTTTTTTTTTTTTAATCTTTTTTTTTTAATTGAAGTAGACTTGAAAACATTGTACCAGTTTCATTTGTACAGCAGTGATTCAGTTATGTGTGTGTATATATATATATATGTGTGTATATATATATATATATATATACATTATAAAACACACATATATATTTCAGATTATATTCCATTATAGGTTATTACAAGATATTGAATATAGTTCCCTGTGTTAAGCAGTAAATTCTTGTTGCCCATCAATTTTATGTATAACAGTTTGTATTTGTTAATCCTGTACTCCCAGTTTATCCTTTCTCCTTTTCCCGTTGGTAACCATAAGTTTGTTTTCTATTTTGGGAGTCTGTTTGTTTTGCCTATCATTTGTATTATTTTTTAGATTCATCGTATAATTGGTATCATATAATATTTGTCTCTCTCTGCCTGACTTCACTTAGGGTGATAATCTCTAGGCCCATCTATGTTGCTGCAAATGACAATATTTCATTCGTTTTCTATGAGGGAATAATAGTCCTATACGCACACACACAAACACACACAACATATAATAGATACTCAGATGGCCAATGAGAACATGAAAAGATGCTCAGAATGCTGATTTTTATAGAAATGCACATCAAACCTGCAATGAGATACCACCTCACACCAATCAAAATAGCCATCATCAAAAAGTCTGCAAATAATAAATGCTGGATGGATATAGGGAAAAGGGAACCTTCTTACGCTGTTGGTCAGCATGTAAACTGGTGCAACCACAGTGGAAAACAGAATGGAAGTTTCTCAAAACACTGGAAGTAAAGCTGCCATGTAGTCCAGCAAACATACTCCCTGGTATAGCTCTAGAAAAGACAGATAGATCTAGAAAAGATACATGCATCCTAGTTTTCATAGCACAGTTCACAAAAGCCAAGACAGAGAATCAACCCAAGTGCCCATCAAGAGACAATTGATTTAAAAAGATGTGGTGGAGTTCCTGTCGTGGCTCTGCGGAAATGAATCTCACTAGTACCCATGAGAAGGCAGGTTTGATCCCTGGCCTGGCCTCGCTCGGTGGGTTAAGGATCTGGTTTTTGCCGTGAGCTGTGGTGTAGGTCACACACGTGGCTCGGATCCTGTGTTGCTGTGTCTGTGGTGTAAATGTCAGCAGCTACAGCTCAGATTCGACCCCTAACCTGGGAACCTCCATATGCCTCAGGTGCAGCCCTTAAAAGACAAAAAAAAAAAAAAGATGTGGTATATGTATATAAGATTTATTTCTTATACACCACTGTGTTCTATGCCTCACCCAACCAGAGCTTGGCATGTAATCACTGCTGAGTAGGAATTTTTGGAAGGAAGAGAAGAGAAGGAAGAGGCTGGGGGTGTATAAGCAATGGCAGCTCTATGTTTCTCTCTCATTCCTTTCCAGAGGTTGGATTAGGTGAAGGAGACGTGTTTTCTGTCCATCAGCTTCAAGTCTGCACATGTGGAGATTGGTTCCAGGACTTTTTTTTGTCCCTCTTTAGTTTAATGCTTTGAATAACCGATATGTGTGTAGATAAAGAAAATTGAGACATGGATGATCTACAAAAAGCTTTCCTGCAAAGACTGGAGTTCATAGCTTATTTTTTTCTCCAGCCATTGAAGGTGTAGGCAAAAGTAATGACACTAGCTTACATTTAAAAATAAGTTGGCTTTTTAATAATTTTTACTGTGTCTCATTGACCCCAGTAGGGTTTTTAGCTTATATTTATGGCTCCGTTCTCCCTACTGAAACAGAGCCAAAGGGGTGTCCACAGAGCTTCCCATCACTTTGTTATAAATGCCATCCTCTCAGATTTCCAGTCCGTTCTTGTCACCTGGCTTATTCTTATAATGCGTATAATGCTCTCTTGGACAGTTCTTAGGCTGACTCTTCATATTTCTGTTATCTGGAGGACTTTAGCCTCTCTGCAGTTCTTCTATTATCTCCCCCCCCTTTTTTTTCCCACTAAGGCCACATAAACCTGTTTTTGGTAACTTCAGCTCCCCAAACCCCTCCACCTCCCCGTCTCCTTCAGCAGGTGCTGCCTCATGCCCTGGGTAGAACTTTGTGTTCATTTCAGGCAGCAATTTTTATATAAGACTTCTCATACTCTTTCCAATGTGCCAAGTGGAAATTTCACCACTCAAAGGTGTTTGTTTCTTTTTTTTTTAATATCTTCATCCTCAATTTCTACTTTATATGCATTGACTTCTTTTGGTATTTCTTTGCAAAAGTACTTTACTGTTTTTCCAATCTTTGGCCTTGTCACCTCCCTACTGCCCTCCCATTCATATGTTTTCTGTCAGCAACAGTTTTTTTGACTCATTTAAAAATATTCTGTCTTTTCCTTCATTCCATCTTCTTCCTCAGTTGGAATTATTGTATTTTTTTTTCCCTTGGGAAAGCATACTTTCAAGCTTACTCTACAGTTTATTTTGTACTACACACTAAAGGAGCTATTTTATATACTGCACCCTGTTGCAATTCCTTATATATTTATTTTAGCCTTCTTCTCTCCAAAAGGAATGTAATGGGCGTAACTGGTGCCCAGTAGTACCTGCCCCCATATCTTCACACATTCATAAATTTGAAACACAAAACGATTCAGTTAGCAAACATCTCTGTATTTACCAAGGCATGCTTCTTTCATCTCTGGCAGATAGCACACACTGCTTTTAATGGAGGTACTCTGTTTCATGGGTCCCCGAATTAAACACAATGATGCTAAAAAACAACTTTCGGGAGTTTTTCTTTCTCTTTTCCTCCTTCGGGTTTTGCTAGTTTTGAGATGGTCATAATTTGATGGCCTTTTTCAGGTGTGTATTGGGAGGGATGTTCATGGGAACATCAAACTGCAGGTAAGGACCCACTGTTGCAAACATTTATGTTCTTGTTGAGTGTTTCTTTTTTTTAAATTACTGTTTATTAATTGAATGAAAGCTTTTAAAAATCCTACAGTGTGGAGTTCTTGTCGTGGCACAGTGGTTAACGAATCCGACGAGGAACCATGAGGTTGCGGGTTCGGTCCCTGGCCTCGCTTAGTGGGTTAAGGATCCGGCATTGCCGTGAGCTGTGGTGTAGGTTGCAGACGCGGCTCGGATCCCGCATTGCTGTGGCTGTGGCGAAGGCCGGCGGCTACAGCTCCTGTTAGACCTCTAGCCTGGGAACCTCCATATGCCATGGGTGCAGTCTGGATGTGGTACGTGAACATTCCACTTGCTCTGTGGCCCTCAGCGTTTTGTGCTTCTGCGTGCCCCCGTCATCCGCTTCCAGCCAGATGTGGCTGTCTGCTTGATCTGGTAACTGTCATTATACAGCTCTTTCTTTTCTTCTTTCTGAAGCACCCCGAAAACCATGTAGACCGTGTTCCAGCATGTGAGGGGGTGCCCCTGTAACCTTCACAGCTGCCGTGGGAGACTTAGTCATTCCCACTTCAGTGAGAAGGTGACACACCAGAACTGAGCTCTCACAGAGCAGTGGCAAAACCCTTATCCCTTCAGCCCTAAGCCACCTCCCTCTTGGTGACATGTTGGTTTTGGTTTCAGCTAGAATTCTTTTACAGGTTGGGAAAGATATTGAGTCACATTGCCACGAGTGGGTGCCAGCATATCGATGCCCGCTCCACGCCCCATGCCTCCAGCTGCTCGTGGGAGGATTCCTGAGTGGAATCTTGGAACTTCCCTGGTTTTGCTTTTGTTTTAGGGACGTGAAATTCACATCATATAAAACTGACCATTTTATTATTTATTTATTTTGATCTTTCTAGGGCCACACCCACAGCATGTGGAAGTTCCCGGGCTAGGGGTCGAATCCGAGCTGCAGCTGCCAGCCTACACCACAGCCACAGCAATGCTGGATCCAAGCGGCGTCCACCACCTACACCATAACTGACAGCAGCACTGGATCCTTAAGCCACTGAGGGAGGCTAGGGATCGAACCAGCATCCTCATGGATACCAGTTGGGTTTGTTACCACTGAGCCACATGGGAACTCCAGAATTTACCAATTTAAAGTGTTCAGTTCCATGGCATTCACACTGTTGTACAACCACCATCTCCATCTAGTTCCAACTCAGGAACCTTTAAACAGTGACTCTGCAGTCCTGCACCCCCCAACGCCTGGCGACCACCAGTCTGTTTTCTATCTTCTGTTTTTATTTTCCATAAACTAGAGTTTGACCATATTAAAGAATGAGATGCCACCTGATTCAGTGACCCCATTGTTAAAAAAACAGAAGGTGGGACTTTAGGGACTGGGATTTCTTCTGTGTCCTCATAAATCCAGGAAGTGAATTTTAAGAATAGCACCACATCTTGCTTTATCTTCCCTTTAGTGATACAACAAAGATGTTAATTTTCTGAAGCACCTTTGATCTGACTTTTAAGGCGTAAATCTATGTATTTTTTGTTTAAGCAGATACCCAGCTAACTGAAAGATAACTAAGTTTTTTTTTTTTATTTTAAAATTGTTTTTTTTTTTTGTGAATCCCGGTAATAGTCTGGAAATTTATGGGTGAATTTCCCATTTTAAGTACCTCATTCCTTTTTTTATGAAAGGGAAATATTTTCAAAACACTGAATATCATTATGGGAAAACAAATATACGAGGCACTAAAAAAGAGAGTGAAGGAAACATGAGATGCTGTCTTTTTCTCCAACATTGGAGGCTGGTGTGTGTACTTTCAGCAGGATTTTGGCTTCATGAGTTTTGTTGCTTCTTCATGGTAGTATCAGTTACTTTTGGAGAGCCAACTCTCATAAAAGACCAGAATATCCAGGGGAGAATTGAACGCTTTGGCTGAAATCAGTTGCATATTATGTTAGAAGATAGCAGACTTCATGAAAATGCCTCGTGTTAAGGGGCAGGAGCTGAATTTTCCTTGGATTCCCAATTTTAGTATCAACTCTTAGTATCTAACAGTAAAAAGACATGGCTTCACAAGTATTTTTAATTTCCTCAAGTTCGAAAGTTGCATAAGTCTTACACTGACCCTTGGAAGTGGATTTCAGAAGGTTATTTAAAATATAAAAAAATCACAGAGACTTTGGGTGAGGGGTCCGCTGGAGTGTCATTTTCAAGAACAGGCAATATTTACATTGTCCTTTGTTCAGTATTTTCTTCCATTTTCATTTGGTCAATCTAGTGGTTATTGAAGTGACAAAGCTAATGAATTACCTGCTGAGGTGCTTTCTCCCAGGAAGGCACCTGGAACAAAACCTTTCATTTACTGAGGGGAGATCTTTATGAGGTCCTGCCTCACAAGAGGGACCCCGAGGGTTAAACGGGGACATTCCTTCATTCTACTGAGTGTCCTTTAGCCTTAATCCTTCTGCCACTACTTCGGTGCCTATCAGCCTCCAGCTTGAATTCCTTTTAAGATTCTCCTTGGCTTTTCCCTGAATTAAACACAATGATGCTAACAAACGACTTTCTGGAGTTTTTCTTTTTCTTTTCCTCCTTCGGGTTTTGCTAGTTTTGAGATGGTCATAATTCGATGGCCTTTTTCAGGTGTGTATTGGGAGGGATGTTCATGGGAACATCAAACTGCAGGTCAGGACCCACTGTTGCAAACATTTATGTTCTTGTTGAGTGTTTCTTTTTTTTAAATTACTGTTTATTAATTGAATGAAAGCTTTTAAAAATCCTACAGTGTGGAGTTCTTGTCGTGGCACAGTGGTTAACGAATCCGACGAGGAACCAGGAGGTTGTGGGTTCAGTCCCTGGTCTTGCTCAGTGGGTTAACGATCCACGATCCAGCGTTGCCGTGAACTGTGGTGTAGGTCGCAGACACAGTTCGGATCTGGCATTGCTGTGGCTGTGGTGTATGCCAGCAGCTGTAGCTCCAGTTCAACCCCTGGGAACCAACATATGCCCCAGGTGCGGCCATTAAAAAAAAAAAAAAAAAATATATATATATATATATATATATATATATATATAGAAAAAAAATTAAAATCCTACAGTGCTTTACAATTTTCAAAAGTGTCACAGAGGTGATTTCATATAATCCTTTAATAACCCTTTTTAAAAAATGCCCTCTACCCCTATCTTGCCCCTCTTCTCACCCCACTGGTAACCGTTAGCTTGTTCTCTATATCTGTGTTTCTGCTTCTTTCTTGTTTTTTTTCACTCATTTGTTGTATTTTTCAGATTCCACATATAAGTTATGTCATACAATATTGGTCTTTCTCTCTCTGACTTCTTTCACTTAGCATAGTGTCCTCTCTGTCCACCCATGTTGCTGCAAATGGCAAATGTCCGTTCTTGTTTATAGCTGAGTAGTATTCCATTGTGTATATTTACTGGGTCGTCTTTATCCATTCCTCTGTTGATGGATGCTTAGGTCTATATCCTGGCAATTAGTAAATAATGCTGCTCTGAACATGGTTGAACATGTATTTCTTAAAGCGTGTCTGCCAGGAGTCAGCAGATATGGAGTGGGCCAAGCATTTGCATTTTAAACTGGATGATTCATCTTATTTATTTATTATTATTATTATTTTGGTCTTTTTGTCTTTTTAGGGCCACACCCATGGCATATGGAGGTTCCCAGGCTAGAGATCCAATTAGAGCTGTAGCTGCTGGCCTGAATCACCGCCACAGCAACATGGGATCAGAGCAGCGTCTCCGTCCTACACCACAGCTCATGGCAACACCAGATCCTTAACCCACTGAGCGAGGCCAGGGATCAAACCCACATCTTCGTGGATGCTAGTAGGTGCTGGGAACTCCTGGATGATTCCTTTTCAATCAGACGACTTCGAGATAGATGAAGATGTGCAGACCACAGTTGGAGGACCACCGTCCTAGCTTCTTGAAGCCACTGGGGCTCTTGCTTTATTATCCAGGGTATCTGTTGTCCTTCCTGGTTTTGAGTCATGAGAAAATTTAGTGAGAGGTCCACAATCTAATCCCAGGCATTAGGAAAAATGTTGACGGATGCAAGACTGAATTCAGAGTCCTGAGGCAAACCACTGGAGAGGCCTCTCCGTTGACACTGCCTTGTGTGTACCGAAATTCAATCAGTTTTAAATCCCTTTCCCTGGCTTGTCATTCAGCTCACATTTTCCCTGTCATGTCCTCTGGGATCTCATGAGAGATTTTGTCAAATGTCTTGCTGACATTCAACTATGCAAGATCTACAGAACTGCCCTGATCGGCCGTTTAGCAAACATGTTTTTACAAAGGAAAGAAATGGGCAAATAAAATTTTAAAAGGGGAGAAGAAAAATGAGGCTAATTTGGCATACTCTCCCTTGTCCAGCTGATCCAAACATAAATTTGAACCTACCAATTGCTTTCATCCGGAACGCTCTGATTGTAAGGTATACGTCCCAGGAATCATTAGAGTCTAACAAAGAAATCTCTGTGCGTTTTACAGGGAGGTTTCACCTCCCCACAGGAACATATGCAGACATAAACATGAAAAGTCATTAATACTAGCACGCACACACACACACACACACACACACCCCCGCTTTGTGTGATGCGAAGCAGAGCAGCATCCTTTAACTATGAAGCTGTGACTTTGGGAAGGATGCAGAGATGGGCATTTCCCTGTAAAAATCTCTGACGGTTTCCCACGGGTCAGCCCTCACTTTCTCACCTGCATGCCCCTTCCTCTCACTATTGTTCAGTGGCCCTGATCCTTTCTCTGCTTCTCTTGGGTATCAGGGAGGAAACAGGTAAAGGGCTGCTGCCCAGAGAGAAGGGGGAATTCTTGTAGCGCAGCTGGATGACAGAACAATATTTTTTAGAGGATTTATTCCTAAAAACTGGAGGGGAATATTTGTATCTTGAAATGCTGACCATGAATCCATGGAAAAGAACTTTGATTCACAACTCAAACTAATCCTTCCTCCAGCGCCCCTACCCCGTGGGGTGGTGATCCGTTGTGCAAATCTGAAGCCGACTGAATTTAAGCACACATGCAGAAGCTGGAGGCATCTGGGGGATCACACACAGCCGTCATCCCTCGAAAACTGATGGTTCAAAAGCACTGCGCTTCTGATGTACAGATTTAAAAAGTGGCGGAAGCAAATTAATGATATTCAAAAGGAATTTGAAGAAGACTCATCAGGACAGTGGAAGAGATGGGGAGCTGTTTACAGATGTGCTGATGGAGGCAGATCCATGTTAGCTTTGTCTGGAAGAAGGAGCGGAGTTCCTCGTCAGCTAATTAAAGCAGGCTTATCTGTAAATTTAGTTATTCATAAAGCTTGCTTCCACAGAGCTGCTGTTTTTCTAATAGGGTGGGAAAGCTGGGTTTCTGTAAATGTGGGTCAGCCATGTGACTGAATGACCCAGATTTCTGCAGACACCCAGAAGACAGAGCAGGGAGAGGATGTGCCAGCTCAGGCTGCACAGCACAGCATGAAGCACACCTCGTGCCCACTTCACGTGCTGACAGCTGAGCTTGAACTTGAATGTTTTCGCTTGGAAATCCTGTTGTCATTTTCTCCTAAGAAAACAGCACCGACCACCAGGGCTGCCTGTATTTTTCTTGATCATGTCTCTTTCTAAATTTGTAAAGAGACCTTTTAAGCATACAAATTACAGTAGCCATTTTTCTTGGCTGGGGCTCTGGCTGGGATAACTGGCAGCACAGGAAGGGGACTGGTGTCCCCGAGTGTCCATCAGTGGAGAGGCTGGAAGTGGACTCATGCTGATCTTAGACAGCTCATCAAATTAGCATTTTATTATCTCTCTCCATATTTTCTTTATAATGTAGCAACAAATGTTTTCACCACATGGTCAGCCAACTTTTTTTTTTTCTGTTATAAATTACGTTCAAGATGACATGGCTCAATGTAGAAAAACTACAAAACACGAATAAGCAAAAAAAAAAAAAAAGGGGGAAGACTAGAAAGTGACAGAAGAAACCTCTTACCATCACCACTCAGAGATAACCATTCTTATTCTTTTGAAGACATGAGCCAAAGGTGGTTTTGTTTAGTGGATTAAGAAAGAAAAAAAAAAAAGGAACCTCTGGAACCAGCTACCTGGATTGCAATCCCAGCCCTGCCACTTCTCAACTGTGGCATTTGGGACAGTGAATTGATCTCTCTGCAGCTTAGTTTCTTCTTGAAAAAATGGGGCTGGCTTGATACAGTTAAAAGACTTTGAACATAGTAAACACTCAATAAGTGTTTGTGGGAAAAGACATTGAGTGAGTGCTTGTGAAGCATTTCCCACCTGGTTTGAAGTTATGTGTCTGGTCCCTGGCCATTACCTATAGCAGCACAGAAGCATGATGGAGCTTGCCTAACCCAGGCTATGCACAGTTAAGTACTGCATGAGTATTAGTTAGGACTGTTGTCTGGCACATTAGTATTTTTTAGTTATTTATTGAATAACTGGATGCCATTCATTGCCCTTGGGTGGTTTAAACTTGAGAGAGAAGATTCATGAAATGATAAATAAATTCTGGTACCCATTTGAGGGGAGAACTCCCTGGGGCCTGTTTTATTTGGGAGGTTTTCTTGATGTGTCCAGTTGATGAAACTGCTTTCATTAAAACCTGACTGTTCCTGGGTAATGGATCTGGGGCCAAATCATTCCATCACAGAATAGGAAATATTCTTTGGTTTCATTCATTCATCTTGTTCCTTTTCACTTTCAACAAAACATTTCCTGAGTGCTGATCCAGTGTCAGGAGCTATGTCAGATTCTGGAGATACAAAAACATACACAGAGGACATAGTCTTGTTAGGGAGACCTGTGACTAAAAGGGAAATTATAATGTACTGTGTTGGATGCCTAGAGCCAGCAATGTGCATAGGCTGTGGGGTGCGGTGTGTGCACATGTGCCTGCGTGCATGCATGAGTGCATGTGTGCATGCATGAGCTTGTGTGTGTGTGTGTGTCTTGGAGGAGGAGCATCCTTTGCCCAAGGAGGTCCAGCTGGAACTATATCCCAATAGGAGACTAGGTATTAGCTTAGTACCTAATGGTAAGTGAGGCTCATTACAAACCAAGGACAGAAGAGTAACCTTTGCAAAGACTGAGGAGAGTAAGAAAGCTGGGATGGTGAGTAATCATTCTTAGTTCGCCATGCCTAGAGGTCTAGGGTGAGGAGGAGTGTGGGTCTTAAAGTTTAATGCTGAATGATGCTGCTTAGCATTGGATTTTTAAGCAGTGACATGCTCAGAGCAGCTTTTTGGAAAGCTAGTCCATAGCCATGTGTATACGGAGTGAGGGGATGGGTTGCCACCATGAAAACCAGTTGTAGAAAATCCAGAAGTAAGTGGCTGGAGTCGGGGTAGAGCAGCAGGGATGAAGTGGTGGAACCTATTCACAGGATACTAAGGAGGGAGAATTCACAGAATTTTGCAACCGGGGGTGTGTCTGTGTTGGAACGAAGGCTGGTGGTGGTGGTATGGGGGTGACTAAGAAGGAACGAATGCTGGTTGTCAAGTTTCTGGCTTGTCATGGTGTGTATGGGACGGTAAGATCTTTTATCTGGATTAAGTATATAGGAGAAAGGTCAAAGTTAAAGTGGGAAGAGAACACACCAGTGGATTTTGATGAGCCTCTGACTCATGAGATGGAACTTCTAAATGCGAATGGCACAGGGAAGGCAGCACTGGGGAGCTGATGCCGGAGGGCTCAGACTCCTTCATGCAGATGGGCGTCTTCTGTTTGGATCAATAGACACCTCTTGGTTTTTCCTCAATTAAATGTTTTGGGTGTACCCTGCTTACAAGTTCTGTCTCCTTAGAGTGACTGTCCTGTCAGTAAAGAAGCATGGTATTCTGTGCCTGCTTTAAATACAGTAAAAGGATCTTTTCTGGCGAAGGGAATTAATCGAACAACTCATTTCCATGTTTGGGCTTTGTGCCAGGCTGTTTGAGGTAGCACTTAGGAGCAGGGAGAACTTGATTAGCACTGACTGGGTTTTGATGCTTTGGCTTCAAGCTGATAAAGTAATGAAAGTCTTATGATTTCAACATGGTTTGTGAATGTGTCATAATTATTTACATTTTTTTCTTTTTCTTTCTTTTTTTGGCTGTGCCCGTGTCCTGAAGAAATTCCCAAGCCAGGGATTGAACCCATTTCTCAAGAGTGACAGTACCAGGTCCTTAACCTGCTGAGCCACTGGGGAACTCCTGTTTGTGTGTGTTTTTGAAAGTGAAGGAAATATTGGTTCTCAGAGGAAACTGTGCTCAAACCTTGTCAATTAGTCTGGGTCGGGGCTGCCCTTGTTTCGCCAACACCGGGTCAGGTCATTTTGTTATGCTTCTCACCAGAGAGGCTTCCAGATCTCCTGACCATCACCAGAGGGGTATCAGTTAATGCCTCTTGCTGTTTTACGGTGCTCAGTGCCTCAGGTCAAGAGGGTCCCATTAAGAGAAATGGTGTGGAAGCAATTTTCAGAAAAATGAAGATGTGGCTATCACTTATTTCTTCATTGATCTCAAGTTTCGTATCAACTGTTCTCAACAGGCAGGGTAGAGAACTGGGTTCATGTTTCAACAGCATTTGTTCAGGACTTACAGTTATGCATCAGATACTGCAGTGAGTTTCCTGGTGGGGTGGTGAAGGGGTTGCGTGTATAAAACAACAGGGCCTGGTGGTCCTGACCCGAAGAAGCTTATTAACTTCCTGGGGAAGATTAGCTTCCAAACAAATCAATGCAAAGAACGAGTAAAGTGCTGTAATAGAAGTAGATCCCAGATAATATAGGGGTTCAGGGCATAATTGCCTGGGAGCACTAAGGAATTCTTTGCAGAGGCGTGATCTTTGGGCTGTCTGCATGGGTGTTTACCTTGTTTAAATGAGAATGCAGACTTATTGAAGGCCATGTCCTTTTCCTGAACTGGGCTTTCTTTCTTGAACTGGACTTTCTTTACACTTTATCTGTGCTTCCTTGTATTGCAGTTATTAAGGTACAAGTCTTCTCTCTTACATTATCTGAGAGCCTTCCGAGGGCAAGACCCCTGTCTGTTCAACTTCTCTCTTCCCAGCCCAGGCCCAGCGAATGCCACAGTAACACACACAATTTCTCATTTCATTCTCCAAACAGCGCCATGGCACAGCCAAAATTCAGAGCATTGAAAACATTTTTCAAGGTGTTTCAGACAGTTCCAGCTGCTCGAACCAAACGCTATAGACTAGGTGGTTTTAAACAACAGAAATGTATTCTCTGACAGTTCTGGAAGCTGGACATCCAAGATTAGGAATGGTCAGGTTCTGGTAGACAGCCTTTTCCTGGTTTGGAGGCAGCTGTCTTCTCTCTTAAGTCCTTGCGTGGGAGGGGGTGGGAAACAGAAGGGAGAAGCAAGCCCTCTACTGTCTCTTTTAAAAAGTAGTTTTATTGAAATCAAGTTGATTTAAAATGTTTGGGGTTGACGTGTGCACACTGAGGCATATGGAATGACTGGGCAGCGGGGACCTGCTGTATATAACACAGGGTACACTACCCGATATTCTGTGATAATTTATGTAGGAGAAGAATCAGATAGAGAATGGCTGTGTGTACGTGTGTAACTGAATCACCTTGTTGCACTGCAGAAATTATCACAACATTGTGAACAAACTATATTTCAATAAAATTTTTAAAAATGAAAAACGTGGACAAAGATAAAAATAAATAAAATGTGTTAATATCAAATGTACAGTGAAGTGATTCAGATATATATACATATATTTTTTTTAATTTTAGATTCTTTTCCCCTATAGGTTATTACAAGATAATGAGAATATTCTCTGCGTTGTGCAGTAGGTCCTTGTTTGTTGTCTATTTTATATCTAGTAGTGTGCATATTTTAATTCCAAACTACTAATTGATCCCTCCTCCACCCTTCCCAGTTGGTAACTGTAAATTTCTTTTCTATGTCTGTGAGTCTATTTCTGTTTTGTAAATTAGTTCATTTGAATCATTCTTTTATATTCCACATATAAGTGATACCATAAGATGCTACTCTTTCTCTGTCAGGCTTACTTCACTTGGTATGATAATCTCTGTGTCCCTCCATGTTGCTGCAAATGGCATTATTTCTTTCTTTTTGTGGCTGAGTAATATTCCATTGCATGCCTGTACCTCATCTTTATCCATTTCTCTGTTCATGAACATTTAGGTGGCTCCCATGTCTTGACTGTTGTAAATAGGGCTGTTGTGAACATTGGTGTGCATGTTTCTTTTCAAATTAGTGTCTTCTCCAGATAGATGCCCAACAATCTACCCGAGAAAGAGTTCAGAGTAATGATTGTAGAGATGATCCAAGAACTCCATAGAAAAATGGGTGAACAGAGTGAGAAATTAGGATTCTTCCGTCTCTTACAAAGGCACCAAATCCCATCATGAGAACTCCACTCTCAGGACCTAATTAATTACCTCCCAAAGGCCCCATCTCCTAATAGCATCATTTTTAGGGATTATGTCAGCCTAAGAATTTGGGGAGGACGCAAGCATTCAATCCATAACACAAGGTCACACAACTAGCTGAGTAAAAGCCAAGACCATATCTAGATCTTCCGACTTAGGCTCCTTTCACTGAACTGCCCCATTCACTAGCATCACTGTACCCGGACAGAGCGGTGGGACCACATCCCTGTGGAAACTCTGGGAACAGTGTACCATTACAGGAGTCCCTCTCTTACCTTGGGCTTCCCAGAATTTGAATCTAGGGAGATTATTAGAGGGGAGCAAAGAATGCAAGTGGGAGTGGGGAGAGAGGAAGACATTTCAGAAAGGATTGCAGCTAATCAAGAACACATACCCACATAACGGGGGCTGATTCCAAGGAGAAACTCAGAGAAATGGTATAATAACACACGTTTTGGAATTATTCTGTATAAAGAGTGAGGGAGCCGATATCACGATGCCATGTTCGTTCAGTCCCTGGTGAATGGGCTTCTGGGAGAATGGGGGAGAATAATTCTCTGACACATGCACTATGAGATAGACAGAATAGCCTTAATTAGTTCCAGGAACAACTCTCAGACACAGAGAGACAGCAGGAAATTACACGGAGTACCCTGAAATGGCAGAGTCGCTAAGATACCAGTGGAGGTGCTGACAACATCTTCCATGCCTACCACCTTCCTTGCGTGCATTCAAGTTGTAGGTGGGTTTCTTGAGCACATGTTTTTTGCCTTGTCAGGCATATAACAGTAATGGCTTCTGTTCTTTGCCCTGGAATTAGATTAAATACTCATAACCAGTCCTGTTAATGTTTAACAACTTCACAAGGAACTTTATTTTATTTAAAAAAAAATTTTTTTTTGCTCTGTACCCATGGCATATGGAATTTTTCCTGGGCCAGGGATAGAACCCAAGCCACAGCAGTGACAAAACTGAATTCTTAACCACTAGGCCCCCAGGAGCCCAAGGCACTTTCTTCTTCTTCTAATTTTTTTTTATTAAAGTATAGCTGATATCCAATCACACACTGTAGGGCACCATTGCCCATCCATTCTGGATATAACTTTTTGAATTTTATTCTTATTCTTGTTTTACAAATGAAAAAATAGTGGAGAAACTTAAAATCTAGTTGGGAGAGAAGGCTTACATGCCAGGAAAGTGAAATAAAAGTAGATTTAAATAATAAAGACTAACGAGATGAGGTATATCAAGTAGAGCCTACTCAGTGGTCACATGCATGGCATGTAATAAAAACTTCATTTATTGAGTGGTATGGATGTTACAGTCTTGCTAAAGCTCTTTATAATAATCTTCGTAGGCACAGTTGGAAGTGAGTACCATTATATTTCCCTTTTACCAATGATGAAATCAGCACAAAGAAGTTAATGATCACATATTAGTAAGTGTCAGAGTAAATACCAGATCTCTTGGTTTCCAGTGCTTATTCTCTTAAGTGTAGCACTCTAACACCCTGACGTATTAAACTTTGGGTTTTTCTTTTCTATGCTGGCCTATATATGATCCTTCTCATAGCTGGTGGTCTTTACATTGCCTCGTGGAGAACCAGGGGCATTCTGGGGCGCAAAACAAGCAGGAGGCACGTCCACAGGAAAGCAAAGAAAGCAAAGGAGAAAAATGATTTTTTTTTACTTCCAAAATAAGCTTTTGAAGTGTACATCAAAAGTGACAGTTTTAAAAGCAAAGTTTTTGATCTTAAGAGCCAAGTTTTGTTGGGAGAAGAAAAGGCTCCTGAGACAAAAAAAAAACTGAAGGTCTCCCAAAAAAGCTAGCCAGAGAGTGTATGCCACAATAATAGATTTGGAAGATACTAGAGGAAGATTTAAAAGCGTCCTTTCCCCCCCGCCCCCCGATCCTCCCAGGACGAGCTGAGGGTCACTGGGCTAATAGATAAGGAGAGTTCATTAGGACCTGAGCAAGGAGGAGGAGTCTGAGGCTGCAGTGATGGGGCCAGACCTAAGCTAACTTTCAAGGACAAAGGCAAAGGCAGGTATGAAGAGTGTGCCAAGGGCCAGACATGGCCATGCCTGGGGGTCCAGCCAAAACCTACTCTCTTTCAACTTTGGAACGGACACCATACAGTCACCTCAAGGAACCACGTGGTTGCTCACCACTGCTCATCGGGCCTTCATCGATGGCTGTCTGCACGCTGCTATGGGTCACCTACTAGAACCCATATTTCCTCTCTGTGCCCTGAGATTCTGCTGAGCCTGATGTGAACTGCCCAGTTTGGGCATCCCTCTTTTCATGACCCAAGGTGCCCAAAGCCTTGCAGAGGAAAGCTAGTTTTTAACCTGATGAGGACTGACCGCATTTTAGAAGGAGAAGTGAAGATACTCTCTGATGGCTTCCAGGAGCAGGTGGACCGAAGCTGGACCTTGTGGATGAGTAGGACCAGGGAAATGAGGGGTTAAAGGAAGCCTTTCAGGAGGGGAACAGAGTGCGTGGCCGTGAAAAAGCATAATTTGTGTTGTGAAAGTGTTTAAATCCTTTAGTTACAGGTAAGGAGTCGATGAAGGTATCTTTTGTATGTTGTTGATCTTTATAATAGCAGCTGGATGAAATCTTCTACCAAGCGTTTTGCACAGACATATGAATGATTCACTTAATATTCAGAAACAGCTCTGGGAGTTCCTGTTGTGGCTCAGCAGTTACGAACCCGACTAGTATCCATGAGGATGCAGGTTTGATCCCTGGCCCTGCTCAGTGCATTAAGGATCCAGTGTTGCCATGAACTGTGCTGTAGGTGTCAGGTGCGGCTCGGATCTGGCATTGCTGTGGCTGTGGCTTAGTCTGGGGGCTATGGCTCTGATTTGACCCCAGCTTGGGAACTTCCATATGCTGCATATGCAGCCCCAAACAAACAAACAAAAACAGTTCCAGAGAGGCTAAGTAATTGGCCTGAGGCTACATAACTGGGAAGAGGTAGAAACCAGTAGATTTGAACTCTGTGTTTGCCTGCGACAAAATCTGGTGTTCTTCCAGCTCTACCAAGCTGTCCTTCAGCCAGTAAATGCAGGTTGGAGCTAGCATCCTTGGTAATGCTTGGCTCAAGGGCAGTCAGGCTCCAGATTCTCCCTTCAAGGGGGTGAACTGTTGTAGATCCCAGTGTGTTCCTGCAGCCTAGCAAAGGAGGCTAACACCCCCAGCCCCCAAAAAGGTTGCTAACCTAGTCATTCCCAGGTTGTGTGGCCCCTCAGTCTCCTAATTTCTCTTCTGACTGTAAAGTGAAATTAGTGTCGGTTATTATAAGCTTTGGTCCCAAGGCTGTAGGCAAATGGTTCTTCATCTTGACATGGATCTGTGCTTTGTAAAAGATCTCTGTGTGTAATTTTTTTCGTTTCACTTCTTCAGAGAAACTTACTTCCTGTGCTGAGTGAGGGCAATTTGTATGCTTTGCTTTGAGTTCTCCTTATTTATATGCGGTTTAGATTTGCATTCTGTCAGCTCATTAATTTGTCTACTTTCCCTTCAGTTAATGACAAATGTGGACTATGCAAATGTTTGACATTCAAAATAGACAGCTTGGCAGTTTTGTGCTTTTAGATCATTTACTCCCTCCAACTTGGAGATTTGTCTAAATTAGCATGACAGCGGCCATCTTTCCAGACACAGACTTCTGCCCATTCTTTCTGGAGTTTTTCTTGGCACCTCAGAGTTAGGGACAGGGTTCACTAACATCAACAGTTCTTTGAGATCGACAGGACAAGTGTCCTCGTGTTCTGCTCAACGGTGAGGCGTCCACAGTACACAGAAGTTACACTGCTGTCCGGAGGAGTGGTCATGGTTGCTTGGAATGCTCAGTTATGTCTATTCCATGGGCATTCAGCAATTCAAATTCAACATCATGCTCAAGTTGGAAGTAAATCGGATGTTTACCACCAGGTAATGTGCCTGTTCTTTTCCTCTCTCTCTCTCAACCCTAACCAGCTCTCTTCCTCTTCCCTTCTTTCTTCTCAGCCTCCCTCTTTTTTTTTTCTCTGTCACACACATATACACAAATACGCATTATATTCCAGCTAAATAGAATCTTGTGAATTTTCCAGAATGTTCTATATGTGTTCTTACCTCCAAGCATCTGCAAACGTTGCGGTAGTTATCATTCGTAATAACAGCATCAGTAATGACAGTGTTGGCTCTCAACTGTCGAGTCCCAGGTTCTTTCCTCACACTGTCTCATTTAGTATTATCATTTTTCCCATTTAGCAGTTGAAGAGCAAAGACTTGGGTGCACTAGAACAAATTTCTCGCTGGCTCTAGAGCTGCGCCCTCTGCCTCAACTGTGCTCCTCCTTAGCTATCTGACCAACTGAGGTTTCTTTAGAGGACTCAGTGTGCTGCACACCCTCCAGTGTCTCTATACTAGGCAGTACCTCATTGTAGCAGGCTGCATGCTGCATGGCACTGGCCAGTTAATCCGGCTCACTTCTCTACCAGAGTCAGAGAGCACCGCTTCTGTCTTTTTTGGAACTCAGTTGCCAGAATGAGTGCAATGCTAGATTGTCTCTGCTCAGTCAAGGTGGAATGAATGGTGGAAAGTGAGGGGCAGGTGTGGAAGGAGGATGCTGTGCCCATTACTCCTTAGCTGTTTTCACTTTGACTCTTAAAGTCCCTAGCGGGTGATCAGTAAGGGTTTCTTGACCTACTGAATGAGTTTGATGAAGAGGAATCTGAGCGATTTGTGATGGGAGCTTTCAGGACCTGGCAGTGCCTCGGGCTGCCAGGTAGACCCAGGGACTCTGATACTGTCTCTTGAGTTGCTAACAGGACCAGTCTTTTCTTTGACTGTGAGTTGGGTGGAAGGCTGGTGGTGACTTCCTGTTTTCTGAACAGGACCTCAATGTCAGAGTTATGCAAGCAAAGAACAAAATAGCTCTACGGTTGCCCAGCTGGCTCAATACCATTCAAAACAGATGACAGAGACCAATAGAAGGCCAACCGCACCTGATTTTTTGTGCACGTGCGTGCATGTGTTTGTGTGTATGTTCACGCTCCTCTGTATCTGTCTCTGGGCCCTGGGGAGGGGCTCTGTTTTGCCACCAGCCTCTCTGGGAAAGGCATTGCTATCATCACAGTGAAACATGTGGCATCAAAGCAGCAGCGGCAATTATGCCGCCATTTGGATGCCTGAGCTATGGCAGCATCTGCCGAGGCTCTGAGACTCTTCTGCCAGGCTTTCGCCTGCCAAACCACCCAAACCGTATGTTCTCATCAGCAGTAACACCCGCATCCCCAGGTCTTTTAGGGCTGAGGCATCATAGATCAATGACCGACGTCTCAGTGCAGATAAGCACAGCTTGTGCTTGGCTTTGATAACTGAGGGGAGAGGGTGGGATGCTTTGCAATTTTGATTTCAGAAACAATAGGTACTAAAAATAATGTTGAATTTACTTCTGATCCATAATAACTGACTATAACGAATGGATTCATTAATTGCAAAGAGTGCAGTATTTTTCCAAGGCCTAATATCCTGGCTTGCTGTAGTGAGAAGCATCATTAAATAGAATAGCATGAAGCAGTTGTTTTCCTAAGTGGCAGAATAGAGCTTCTTAACTTCCGGTTGGGGAGGATTCCAGCTTCCATTGGCCTTGACACATGAAGTTTATATGCTACTGACATGCTATCTTGTAGTATCTCAAGAATTGCTCTTTTCTTCCATTTTTAAAATTTTTATTGAAGTATAGTTGATGTACAATGTTGTGATAATGTTTGCTGTACAACAAAGTGATTCATACAAACACATCCATTCTTTTTCAGATTCTTTTCCCACATAGACCATCACAGAATACTGGGTAGAGTTCTCTGTGCTGTACAGCGGGTCCCCATTGGCTAATTACTCCACATACCTCAGTGTGCATATGTCAGTCCCAAAGCTCCTGTCCATCCCTACCCACCCTCCAACCTGTCCTTTTTGGTAACCGTAAGTTTGTTTTTGAAGTCTGTTTCTGTTCTGCAAATAAGCTCATTTGTATCCTTTTTTTGATTCCACATATAAGTGATATCATATGATGTTTGTCTTTCCCTAAGTTCACATAGTATGGTAATCTCTAGGTCCATCCGTATTGCTACAAATGGCATTATTTTATTCTTTTTTATGGCTGGGTAATATTCCATTATGTACGTTACCACATTTGTATGGAAACACAAAAGACCCTGAATATCCAAAGCAATCCTGAGAAAGAAAAATGGAGCTGGAGGAATAAGGCTCCCTGACTTCAGAGTATACTCTAAAACTAAAGTCACCAAAATGTATGGTACTGGCACAGAAACAGAACTATAGATCAATGGAACAGGATAGAAAGCCTGTAAATAAACCCCTGAACCTATGGTCAACTAATCTATAGCAAAGTAGGCAAAAGTTGTTCTTGCTTGCTTTCGAGTTGTTTCAGATGTGTGTTTTATTTTCTACCCACTCTTCTTCCTGAAGAAGTGATGAGCCTGTTAAAAGTAGGGACTATTTATGCTTTTCCTTCCACTCCTAGAAATCCACTGCAGCAGTGGGCACTGAGGAAGTACTCAATAAATCACTCAATGAAAGAATAACATTGCCAAATAAGATTGATTTAGGAGGCATTGCTGTATGGTTGTTACCAACAGATTATAGAAATTTAAACTTTGACCGCCAGAATGGCCAGCATCAAAAAGTCTACAAACAATAAGAGCTGGAGAAGGTGTGGAGAAAAGGGAACCTTATTACACTGCTGGTGGGAATGTAAATTGGTGCAACTACTGTGGAAAACAGTATGGAGATTCCTTAGGAAACTAAAAATAGAATTACCATTTGATCCAGCAATCCCACTCCTGGGCATCTATCCAGAGGAACATGACTTGAAAAGACACATGTACTCCAGTGTTCATTGCAGCATTCTATACAGTAGCCAAGTCATGGAAGCAACCTAAATGTCCATCGACAGAGGAGTGGATAAAGAAGATGTGGTACATATACACAATGGAATATTACTCGGCCATTAAAAGGAAAGAAATAACAGCATTTGCAGCGACATGGATGGACCTAGAAATTATCGTGCTAAGTGAAGTTAGTCACACAGTGAGACATCAACATCATATGCTATCACTTACATGTGGAATCTAAAAAAGGGACACAGTGAACTTTGCAGAACAGATACTGACTCACAGACTTTGAAAAACTTGTGGTTTCCAAAGGAGACAGGTTGGGGGGTGGCGGTTTGGGACAGAAATGCTATGAAATTGAGTTGTGATGATTGTTGTACAACTATAAATATAATAAAATTCATTGAGTAATTTAAAAAAATTAAACTCTGATTGAATGATCTACATACAAGAATGAAAGCAGATAACCCTTTTACCCCAAATTAGATTCACAATCTTTCCAGACTTTCTTGAACAGTCCACAATTAAGTGGAAATTAATATTTTTCCTTAATACATATGCCATAAATTATTTGTATCCACCTACACTCAAATGAAGGCTATGGGAATCTTCTAAAGGGGTAAAAGTTTTCAGTATTTTTCTACATCTCTCTAACTTTTAGATTTAAAATACATTAACTATATCCCTAGAATTCAGTCCCCACTAGGACAGAAGTGTTTGTTTTGTTTTTCTCTTTTTTTAATTTTTTTTTATTTTTGCATAATAGCTGGTTTACAGATTTCTGTCAAATTTTCCAACTGCATCGCGTGGTGACCTGGTTACATGTACATATATGGATTTGTCACATGTGATTAGACATAGTTCTCTGTTTTGTTTTTCTGACTCACCTATTGGCTAGAAGAATGCCTGGCATATGGTAGGTATTGTATTTGCTCAGTGAATGATTGAATCCTAAATCCCTTCTAACCTTTAAGAGTGTTATAAACAACACCTTTTTTTTCTGTTTAAGACGATTAATTGAAATGTTTTTATTAGTGGAGTTCCCATTGTGGCTCAGCAGAAATGAATCCGACTAGTATCCAAGAAGATGCAGGTTCGATCCCTGGCCTTGCTCAGTGGGTCAAGGATCCAGTGTTGCCATGAGCTGTGGTGCAGGTCACAGACATGGCTCGGATCTGGTGTTGCCGTGGCTGTGGTGTAGGCCGGCAGCTGTAGCTCTGATTTGACCCCTAGCCTGGGAACCTCCATATGCCATACCTGAGACCCTAAAAAAAAAAAAAAGTATTAGCACTAAATACTCTTTGTACGATTTCCCTAGATAGACCTCTCTGTTGTGCTTTACTAATTTCTTGTTTTGTGTTTCTGTAACAGGAAAAGATTTAGGTTTTAAGCAGACACTTCAATTGTTTGATAATATTGATATTATTCAGCACTTGGGTTCTCACTGATCGTTTACTAGGCATTGGATAAATATTTGTTGAAACATTGCACCTCTCATATCAACTCTCAGTCCCCTTCTGTATATGGCTACATTTTAACTCATTCACATTGACAAAATGAGACTGTAAACATTAGGCCCGTGTCTGTTCGTCCTTCCTTCCATCCTTCTTTCCTTCCTTCCTCTCTTACTTCCTTCTTCCCTCCCTCCCTTCCTTCTTTCTTTCTTTTTTCCTTTTTTTCATTTTTTGCCCTCATCCACGGCATGAGGACATTCCCAGGCCCGCGATGGAACCCATACTATAGCAGCAACCAGAGCCACAGCAGTGACAATGCCAGACCCTTAACCTGCTGAACCACCAGGGAACTCCTCCAGGTCTCTCTTAGAAGCTTTCTTTCTTAACATTATCTAAGAGCCCTGCATTCCAGCTTCACCACATTTCACCACATTTCTTGCTGTTCCACAAAGACACATTATTTTTTTTCATGTCATCTTTTTTTTCTCCTTACTCTGCATCATCATAGCCCAAGTTCAGTGTCACCTTGTTTGGTCTTGGGCATCTCTGACCTCCAGCAGTATTTCACTGACTGTTCTGTACTATACACTCATCTGGGTGTCTCTATCTGTACGTGCTGAGCCTGTGCAACCCGGGGAAACTAGCTCTTTCACCCTCGTATCCTTCCCTGGCTCCCTTCCCTGGCAGCCATCCCGCCCTGACACCTACTCGATCCCCAGCCTGTTCAGGACACTGTAATGTTTATAGAAGGACGAAATGAGAGCTCCCCTCACATGGAAGGGTAAGTTTAAATTAAAATTACATCTAATCCATCTGAGGGAAACAAAGCCCATCCACCCAGCCATTTTGCTGTTACCATCTCATTTAGTTTTCATGAACTCTGTCAGATGAGCATGATCATAAACCCACTTTATCCCCGAGGAACCCCACGATGCAGGGCTATTGAGTGCACTGTGGGTGATTTGATTTCTTAGGCAAACCTTTGTCACCCTACTTGCTCCGTTGCTGCAGTCTCATTTGCAGGTATTTTGTCGGGGCAGAATTTATTTATTTATTTATTTTCGTTTTGGAAAAGTTGTATTGAAGTATAGTTGATGTACCATGCTGTGATCATTTCGGCTGTACCACAAAGTGGTTCGGTTATACCCATACACACCAGAGAGGCAGAATTTAAAGGTCCCCTCTGCTCGCTCTCATCTGACCTGGCAGTGGGAGTTCTCGTTTATATGAAGGAGTGGTTTGCGGCTCGAGCTTAGAGGGCACTGAGCATTTATGAATCGGCCACCTCTGCCAACCCAGGATGAACATCCAGGACCAGCCCCTCTGCAAGTACTGTGATCGAATGAAAAACGGCACTTCATGAGTAAATCCTGCCGGGCTGCCCCATCTCCCCATCCTGTTCTAATAACAGAATAAATTGTTAGATTTCCTTTGCTTGTCCCTTTGACAACAGGTATCCATAAACGTTGGCTGCCTACATTCACACGTAAATAAGACTTGGTAATAATGCAGTTTTTCTCGGTGAATGAGAATACGATACTACATTACAGGAATTTTGTGCCACTTAATTTGGGTCACAATATGCATTACAATCGCCAGCATAAAAGTGTTGACAAAGTGCTTTCTGGTTCAGCCTCTGTTAAAAAAAAAATTAACTGGAATTTGGGGGATTTGGGCGTTAAGCAATATATTTGCCCAGATGTGAAAAGTTAATTTCTAAGGGATCTGGAGATCTTGTTTATGGTACGTGAAGGAAGCTTTGAGGGAATTAGCTTAATTGTGTAAGAATATTAAGCAGTCTTCTGCCGTCTGCTGTCAACAGCACATGGGTCCCTTAAGGTCTGCTTTTCCATTACTCTGATTTTCTCCCTGTCTAGATGGAGTTTCCAACATCATTAACACGCCTCACACGGTTTCTTTTGAAGCTTTGGCTGGGTTAAATCATTTTTACTTATGCAAAGTAGATTGGATAGAGCCTTTCCCCCAAAAACCTGCCAAAACAGCTATTTTTGTCATATCTTGCAAGTGACACATGGCCAGTTTTATACCAGAGATTACCCAGATCGCAGCTACTCTATTTTTTTTTTTTTTTGTCTTTTTGCCTTTTTTATCTAGAGCTGCATGCCCGGCATATGGAGGTTCCCAGGCTAGGGGTCTAACAGGAGCTGTAGCCGCTGGCCTTCACCACAGCCACAGCAACGCGGGATCTGAGCCGCATCTGCAACCTACACCACAGCTCACGGCAACGCCGGATCCTTAACCCACTGAGCAAGGCCAGGGATCGAACCCGCAACCTCATGGTTCTTAGTCGGCTTCATTAACCACTGAGCCACGAAGGGAACTCCCGCAGCTACTATATTTAATTGTGCTGTTCTCCCTGCCCATCTTCCTAGAAAAGCTCATTTGATTCTGCAGCCTCCCTCCTTTCCCCACCCTGCAAACGCTCCACTTCTCCCCCCCCCCCAGATTTTTTGTTTTTCTTAATTGCCTGCCTTCTGTCTTAAGGAGATTGCCCAGATAGATTTCAGGGACAGCCTATTTGCCAGTGTTATGAATAGTGTTGTACAAACTTCGCTTGGCCACAATCTAAAGTAGGAATTAAATTTTCTTTTGTGAACCAGAATACATAAAGTTTCATAGACTTTGAAAACGAACTTGTGGTTACCAAAGGGGACAAATGGGGGGTTGAAGGGATGGACTGGGGCTTTGGGATTGTCATATGCACACTGTGGTGTATGGAATGACTGGCTAACGGTGACCTGCTGTATGGCACAGAGAACTCTATCCAGTATTCTGTGTTAACCTATGTGGGAAAAGAATCTGAAAGAGAATGGACGTGTGGACATGTGTAACTGAATCCCTTTGTTTTACAGCAGAAATTAGCACAAACTTGTAAATCAATAAAACTTTAAGAGATAGAAAAATAAAAAACAGGAGCAGAATACACATACGTACCCACACCGCACACACGCCACAGAGGATTCCAAAGAAGCTTTTGCAAAACAATACTGTGTTCGTTCCATAGGGCTGCTGTGATACTGTGCCCCAAACAGAAATTTATTGTCCTAATTCCGGAGGCCAGAGTCTGAGATCAGGTCAGATTGGGTCATGTTCTCTCTGATGACTCTAGGGGACAGTTCTTTCTGACCTCAGCTTCTGGGCTTTCGTGGCGTTCTTTGCTGTTGCTTGGCTTATGGATGTGTCAGTCTAGTTACCTAGTCATCTTCTCCCTTGTGTCTCTGCGTCACCTTCCTTCTGTGTGTGACTGTTACTGTGTAAGCTATCCCTTTTGTTTTTGTTTTTGTTTTTTGCTTTTTAGGGCCACACTCACGGCATATGGAAGTTCCCAGGCTAGGGGTGGAATCAGAGCTACAGCTGCCAGTCTACACCACAGCCAGAGCAATGCTGGGTCCAAGCCACGTCTTCGACCTAGACCACAGCTCATGGCAACATGGGATCCTTAACCCACTGAGCGAGGCCAGGGATCAAACCCACATCCCCCACATCCATCTGGATGCTAATCGGATTCGTTTCCATTGCGCCACAATGGGAACTCCCAGATTTTCCTTTCTTATTAGGACACTATATCAAATCACTTGTGATGGAACATGGTGGAGGATAATGTGAGAAAAAGAATGCGTGTGTGTGTGTGTGTGTACATGTATATATATGTATAACAGGGTCACTTTGCTATACAGCAAAAACTGAGAGAACATTCTAAAATCAGCTATAATAAAAAATTTTAAAAAGGACACCAGTCCTATTAAATTACAACTCACCCTAATAATTTTATTTTAACTTGACTCCCTCTCTCAAAACCTTGTATCCAAATAAGGCTATATTCTGAGGTATCAGACTTGGGGGTACCTCCAGTTAAAATACCACCATATCTTTTTTTGTTTTTTTTAGGGCTGCACCCACTGCATATGGAGGTTCCCAGGCTAGGGGTCGAATCAGAGCTGAAGCTGCCAGCCTACACCACAGCCACAGCAGTAGCAACATGGGATCCAAGCCCCATCTGTGACAAACACCGCAGCTCATGGCAATGCCAGATCCTTAACCCACTGAGCAAGGCCAGGGACCGAACCTGTATCCTCATGGATACTAGTCGGGTTCATTAACCACTGGGCTATGACGGGAACTTCCACCATATATTTTTTTGGGTGACACAATTCGACCCATCATAGACACTAACCCTTATCATACCTTAATATCTATTCTGTTCTTTTATTTAAAACATTGCTTGTTTCTCACCAAATTAATTTCATATAAGTTTGAAATTTCTGTTTGGGACCATGGTTCAGAGTTTGGACCTGGCTTCTCTGATCTTCATTTTCCTTTTTATAAAAAAATGGAGTATAAATCCCTACATTACAGGATTGTAGTGAAAATTAAAAAGAAAATACAAGGTAGTTAAATATAATATAAATGAAGTAAAAATGAGCAGAAAATTAAGAGCAGTGCCATTTAATCTGCTCAGTGAAACTACACAGAATCTTTTATATCTGATGTGATTAGGATCTGTAGTTGTTAATCAAAAAATTCAGTGAAAATATGGGACTATTTACAATTATATGAATGTGAATTACATATTCACGCACACATGCCATATGAGATACAAATTTATTCATTTATTCTCCAGTATTTTAATATCAGACCAAAAATTGTGTTTGTTGCTGCTGTTGCTGTTGTTTTAAGATTCCCATGGTTGACTTTTCACATCATTTTTCTTGCATAAAGCTCACATCGCTTATAGTTTCTTGGAGTTTGTGTGTGTGTGTGTGTTGTTGTTTTTTTTTTTTTTTTCTTCTAAATAATGGAGTTAGAATTAAAAACCTGGGTATAGAATTCTTAACAGAGCTTTCTCTACTGATGTAGAAACTAGTTAACTATTTTCCTGGAAAGTTTCATAGTGGTCTTGCTCATATCTAATTTGATGGCTGACTTAACAAAAATCAGTTCTCATTCAGCTTAATTTTCTTTCTTGTTCACACTCATATTTTATTAGCCCATGCAGTATCTAGTTAAATTATAAAATGTTGTTAACAAGTAAAACTGCTAGGGCACAAATCCAGATGGTTCTTTGCCTAATCGCCCAGTCATACACACAGAAGAGGCGGCATTGTGGGGACATGCCTACTGGCCAAGACCCTTCAACCTATTAAAAGGTCAGAAGTGCATATTTTACAGAAGTCTGGAGCAGTGGTTGATTTGGGGAGCTGGTTGAGTGGTGGTAGATCAAGGAGCTTTTACATTTTGATGACCACTTCTATGAATCAGTTTTCAGTTTTAGGTACTCTTGTCTAAATGTTCTGTAGCCCTCTTCATCTGTGCAGCTACCCCAGATACAGGGCTTGTGATTCAGAAAACAGAACCTGGCCAGTAGGAGATAGATTACAGTGGAAACCATAATGAGAAAGAAATGACTTTGATAGCTTGTGTCTACTCTGTTTCAAAGGTGCCTCTGTTACTGAGTCCAAGCTCTCATACTGCTCACCCCGTGACAGGCCAGTATATTGAGAACCGAGTAGTTGGAGGAAGGAATTGTGACTTTACTTGGAAATTCAGCAGACCGAGAAGATGGTGGACTTCTGCCCCAAAGAACCATCTTACCCAAGTTAGAATTCAGATTTTTTTTTTATGTAGTAAAAAGGGAAGGTATGTGATTAGTTGCTGCAGACTGCTCGGTGCAGAATCCTTTGTTCTTGCAACTGTGTGCCTGTAGGTTAGGTCACAATGTTCCTCTAAACTTCCATCCAACAGGACAAATGTTATTTATTCTCTGTTCTCCAACTTTTTATCTCTTTGTGAGTGGAAGAGTGTTATACTTTTAAAGGTCAAAGCCTTGGAATTGGGCTATCCTGTATATCTCTGACTGTAAGCAACAGCCATAGAATACAAAGGTTAAAGTAAAAGAAACAGATCCAGCATGGAGTCAGATTTGTTCTTCCCTCTTACACTACTGATATGGACTTGAAATATATGCACTTATCTCAGTGCAGAGATTATCAGCCTTCCCGGCTCTTCCTCAGGACCTCTGAGATTGTTAGGAAGAGAATGCCTACCTCATAGCGAAAGAGCTTTCTCTACTGATGGAGGTGACTTTTGCCTGTGTCAGTATTTTTATTGAGCAAAATGGGTTTGAGCTGAACTTTGGAAAAGGCAGATATGTATCTTCACTAGGTATTTACTAGGAAATGTCAGGTGGTATTTTATTAACTTGGTGAGATAAAGCCAAAGAAATACACAGGAGGTCTGCAGCCTGGCTTGAAACAACAGAGAGGCATTTTCTTTGTAACTGTCTTAGCCTTGGATCACTTATCCGCACAAGGAATATGCTTTGACTTTGTGCTCTTTTAAGTGTTCTCTCAGCAGATCACAGCCCTCCACAAACAGGCCTCACGCTCAGAAGATAAGGTTGGGGAGAAATGGCAAGCACCACACACGAGCCAGATTATGAAAGAATTTAAACTAAAGCTGTCAGAAATTAAAAGTAGTGGGTTGGCAGTAAATGGTCATATCATCTTACGTTTGTGCATTACTTACTCTTTGGCAGGTGTGCATTTCCTTACAAACATCCCTATGAGAAAAATACTCTCTAAGCAGGTTTCTTCCCCAAGAAACTGAGATGTGGGCGTTTAAACAGAGATGTATATATATATTAGGTATAATGTATGATAAAATAATGAAAATGGATAGGATTGATAAATGAGAGGAAATGCAAATCGGTAATATTCAAGAGAACACTTATTTACCGGGTTAGTAGAATTTAAAAGATTTCTATTTACAGGGTTAGTAGAAATTAAAAGGTATATGGATGTGCATACACCCACAAAGTGAAAGACATGAACAAGTAGGTGCTAGTGCTTTTAAACAGCTGAATGAAATGCATAAAATTCTGGAAAATGGACAGTTCGCTAAAATTGATAATAAATAGAAACCATTGTCAGCCTGGGAGGGAGCTTTCGGAAAATAGCCTGGGAATGTTCTAGCCATGGAGGGGGTCAGAAGAGGAGGGAGATCAATTGGGCGTAGGTGTCTGGGTTTATTTCTGGGGTCTCTATTCTGTTCCATTGGTCCGTATGTCTGTTTTGGTACCAGTACCATGCTGTCTTGATTACTGTGGCCCTGTAATATTGCCTGAAGTCTGGGAGAGTTATGCCTCCTGCTTGGTTTTTGTTCCTCAGGATTGCTTTGGCAATTCTGGGT
>PVHT020000035.1:3587085-3667634 GCA_004024745.2 Catagonus wagneri | reverse complement strand
CTTGCTCAGTGGGTTAACGATCCGGCGTTGCCGTGAGCTGTGGTGTAGGTTGCAGACGCGGCTCGGATCCCGCGTTGCTGTGGCTGCGGCGCAGGCCAGTGGCCACAGCTCCGATTAGACCCCTAGCCTGGGAACCTCCACATGCCGCGGGTACGGCCATAAACCCGCGGCCATAAAAATGACAAAAGGCAAAAAAAAATAAATAAATAAAAATAAAACCGAGTAAACTACCCTGGATAACGTAGAGGGGACGATCCATCCTTGTCAGATCGTCAGCACTTTTGTTCACTGAGCATCGGTGGACACTGGCGCTTTGCCATCTGTGTTTGGTCACAGCCTGACCCTGTTATTATGTGTGGGTCACGGCCTCCGAGCCCAGTACGGCCAGTGGATGAAGCCGGCTTCCTGGCAGGTGCTCCGAAACACCTCTTATTTACTGCTTTCTTCCTGTGTTCTTCATGGCCATTTCTTCCCGAGCAGAACTCTCGTTGGACAGATGGTTTATTTCTGGGCTTAGAGGTCCTTTCTGCTTTCCCCCAGCATGCGTGTGTCCCTCTGCCCCTGGAGGTATCCCTTCCCAGGCATCAGCCTTCCCAGGATGCTCTGGAGAAGCAAAGGGATCGCTGAGATGCATCTAGGAGCCGTATGGGGCATTCATGAGGGCACAGCCTCCAAAGCCCTTGTTCAGACCAAAGAGGTTTTAGCATTTGGCAAGGACTGGCTATCTAATAATGATCTCACCGAGACCTTCTTTGAGTGCTACCGAAGGATGGCGTGAGAAGGAGGCTCCCATTTACCCATTAAGATCCTTGAGTCAATTGGAGAACTTTTAGAACAGGAAGTATTGTGGGGAGAGAGGAGTAGAGGGAGAGTGGGGGAATGGGAGTGGCTAAGAATTGTATATCTGCAGACAGTTTGCAGAAATTTTAGATTTTCTGTGATCAGTGACATTCTGCTTTCTTTTAGCAAAATTGTTTTGCTTTGGACTTGTCCCAGTTTCCTAGATAAACCCATGAATGTTTTGAAATTTTGAAATTTTGACTACTTCAAGACAATCCCGACATTTGAAGTATGTCTTGTTATTGTAAAAGCTAAGAAAAAAACAACAAAAACAAAGACTTCTTTCCCTGGTTCCTGAGTACATGTTGCTTGATTTATACAGGGCTGCTTATATACCCTTTCTGGGCTCCACTAAGAGCTCAATTTTCGCCTTTTAGTGTGTCAACAGCAGAATTTTTAAAAGGGTTCTCTTTTACGACTTTGTCTTAATGTTTCTATGGAGATTGTCTTGTTCTTTGAGAAATTGTTTTAGGAGTTGGTAGCCTAGAGAACAAGAGCTATTATATTTCTTGTTCCTTGTGTTTCTCCAGTCTCTGGTTAAACCATATTTTAGTAGCAGTTTATACACTTCCTTTTTAATTGTATATTTAGCACATAAGGGATCCTTAAAAATTCCCTCGTAACCAATTGTTCCCTTTCTTATATAAATACCTTAGTGCTTCCTAAATTAGAGTAACCAAGGGAACGGCATCTCATTTCCCCAAACATAATCTGACTTCTTTGCTTCGTGAACATGATTAATTCGCTGGCCTGAAAACTGTACAGACGGCATGGACTTCTAGAACATTTTCCAAAGGGAAAGATAACTTACATGGAGTCCTTCCAATCGTGTGCTCCATGTAAGCCTGGCCTGGACCAAACCTGATTTCAGTCACTCGCCAGGAACTAGTAACAGAGCATCCTAGAGGGACAGATTCCAGGTGCTTCTAGGATACAGGTAACTGAGGTTACCAAGTAGGTTAGATAGACACATTTTTTTGGGGGGGTCTTTTTAGGGCTATGCCTGTGGCACATGGAGATTCCCAGCTAGGGGTCCCGTCGGAGCTACAGCTGCTGACCTACGCCACAGCTACAACAACACAGGATCTGAGCTGCATCTGTGACCTACACCACAGCTCACGGTAACACTGGATCCTCAACCCACCAAGCAAGGCCAGGGATCGAACCTGCAACCTCATGGATGCTAGTCGGGTTCGTTAACCACTGAGCCATGACGGGAACACCTAAACACATCTTTATAGGCAACACAGATTCTCCTC
The DNA here is from genome assembly GCA_004024745.2 of Catagonus wagneri. Classification (NCBI taxonomy): domain Eukaryota; kingdom Metazoa; phylum Chordata; class Mammalia; order Artiodactyla; family Tayassuidae; genus Catagonus; species Catagonus wagneri. The sequence goes on along the minus strand of PVHT020000035.1, from coordinate 3,665,535 downwards.
CAGGTTTGTACTCTTCTCCCGACCAGCAAAGGAATCTACTGTGTAGACCCTGGACAGGCCTCTGTTTCTTTATAACATTGTCAAGTTATTGGTTTTAAAAAAATTTTCCCTTGGAGTTCCTGTTTTGGCTCAGCAGGTTAAGAACCCGACTAGTATCCGTGAGGATGCGGGTTCGATCCCTGGCCTCGCTCAGTGGGCATTGCCATGAGCTGCAGTGCAGGTAGCAGGTGTGGCTTGGATCCCACATTGTTGTAGCTGTGGTGTAGGCCAGCAGCTGCAGCTCCGATTTCACCTCTGTCCTGGGAACCTCCACATACTGCAAGCACAGCCCTAAAAAGAGAGAAAGTAATTCAAAAAATCCCTTAATATCTTAGGATGCTTAACTCATGGAGACAGAGACTGAGGAAGCCTAAACTATTTTGAAGATGGTAGTTATTCTAGCTGCCAGAGACTAGCCTCAAGGGAACTATCTCTGCTCAGCTTAAACCAGGCCTTTCATTTGATAGAAACATTATTTAGTAGATATTGCGAGAGTGTAGGAAGGCAGAGTGTGTTTAAGAGAGAGAGATAGGGGAGTTCCCTGATGGCTCAGGGGTTTAAGGGCCAGGCGTTGTCACTGCACAGGTCGCTGCTGTGGAGAGGGTTCAGTCTTTGGCCCAGGAAGTTTTGTGTGGCCAATAAAATAAAACAGAACAAAATAAAATGTTGAGATAGAAAAAATTGTTTTAAAAAGAGAGAAAGATAGGGAGATGGAGATTGACTTTTAACACCTAAGGGGTCCTTTTTGAGAAAAAGGCATTTATTCATTCATTTGGTGATGGAGCAGATGCCCAGTGCCAGGTTGGACGGAGGAGCTGGGGCACAGAGCTGAGAAGAAGGGCAGGTCTGGGGCTCCAGAGCTCCTTAGAATTATGCTCCTCGGTTACTGCTTCATACATCTTCCAAACACCTAGAACACTGCCTGGCGCAGAGCAGGTGCTCAGTACATATTTGCTGAGGGAGGGCATGAATACATGTGAAGAGTGGATTTCTCTGCTCTCAGTGATATGTCATTTTCTAAATTTTTTTAGTGGCTGTCCCTTGGCTTCAGTTCATGCGTTCGTTTAGTATAGTTTGCCTGCGAATCCCTGGGTTGATTTGAGAGGAAATGCCCTTGATTATAGACATATAACTAGTCAGGACTGAGCAGACTGAAATCTAATGTAGACCCCTAATTTAATGAGGAGAGAAAAAAATTACGCAAACAGGAGCATGTGTAATTATGCTAAATTTTGTGACTTCAGGGGTCATAAATGGATTTTTCTTGATGTTCATCTGACACGAATTAATTCCGGTTGTTGCTGACTGTGAAGCAGTGGCTTGTAGGGCCCTTTATAATAAGAGGACATTAATTCCTGTTAAATGATGATGAGCCTCCTGCAGCATCGTGGGTTTCATTCATATGGATGCAGCTTAATAAGGAAACAATGAACGACGAAGAGGATCAGAAGGAGGCTTTTGCTGCAGAAATCCAGTGGGGACAAACCTTCACATTGCATGAGGCACGGTGGCAGGGAAGAGCCATAACCAGAAAACACAGCCTGGGGCTTTAAACAACAGAAGTTCATTTTCAGAGTTTTGGAGGCTGGGAGGTGTAACATCGGGATTTGGGCAGGAGTCAGCTGCTGGCGAGAGCTCTCTTCCTGGCTTGTTAGGGGGCTGCCTCGTCCGCACTTGGACTTTTTCCTGAGTGCGTGAAGTGAGAGAGAGATGAGAGGGGATGAGATGCAGGGGGGCGGAGGGGAGGGCTCTCCTGCCTTATTTTATAAGGACGCCAGTCCTATTGGATCAGGGCCCTATGTTCCTGCCTTTCTCGAATCTTAATTCCCCCCTAGAGGCCCTGGCTCCAAATACAAACACATTGGAGGGTCGGGGGGTCCCAACATGTGAATTTGGGGGACACGGTTCAGACCATAACTGGTATGTGGATATGCGGGATGGCTTCCAGCTCTTTCTCTGCTTAGGTGTTTCGATTCTGCCTGGATGCTTAGGTTCCTTGAGTCTAATTCCCCTAACTCCATAGGCACATAAGAATCACAACCTGAGTTAAGTGATTGCAGTGGACTGTTGCATTTGGAGTGGGTAAGCAATGAGAGCTTGCTGTATAGCACAGGGAGCTGTATCTAGTCACTTGTGATGGAGCACGATGGAGGATAATGTGAGAAAAAGAATATATATAATGGAAAAAATAAAAATCATAAACAAACAAACAAATAGAAGTTAGCAGAGAATTAAATAGTGTCTGAGAGCCCTCGCCCAGGGTGGAGCACAGAGAAGACACTCTCCGAGGCCAGCCCTCTGCTTCCTCCCCTCGGACTTGGTCCTCCTTTGCCAGGTCAGGCTGGGTTCCAGGTTGGCAGGCACATTTTCAGTGTTGCTGCCTCTTTCAGTGATCAGTGGATCATATTCTGGGGAGGGCGTGCAGAGCAAGGAACCCTTCAGAAGCATGGGTTAAATGTGGAGCATGAGACCATCTGAATCAGTGGTGAATGGTGAGGAAATGAGGGGATTAGCAAGCCCATGAAGTCCAGTGGAAATTTATGGAATAGTGATGCTAAGGAAGGCGTTGGTAATGACTTGAGTAAATAAGAGAGTGACTTTAATTCTGTTCTTTCAAATTATGGGATTAGGCCAAGGCCTTTCTTTGATGAGAGAATAAAATGGAATCGTTTTCAGCGGAATTCCATTTCCAAAGTATGTCCATCTTTAAATATTTTTCTTTAATAATCCTGTCAACTGTTAATGAATTAAACATTATGTATAGAAGTATTGTGTTTGTTTCCTGCTCTGCAGGTAAGTCTCTTGAGAAAAGATTCTAGGAGTTCCCGTCGTGGTGCAGTGGTTAACGAATCTGACTAAGAACCATGAGGTTGCGGGTTCGATCCCTGGCCTTGCTCAGTGGGTTAAGGGTCCGGCGTTGCCGTGAGCTGTGGTGTAGGTTGCAGACGCGGCTCGGATCCCGCGTTGCTGTGGCTGTGGCGAAGGCCGGCGGCTGCAGCTCTGATTAGACCCCTAGCCTGGGAACCTCCATATACCGTGGGGGCGGCCCTAAAAAGCAAAAAAAAAAAAAAAAGAAAAAAGAAAAGATTCTCTATCTTTTCTAGGTTTTTTTTCTCTCCTGGTATTGGAAATTAAATTCCTCTGTCCAGATGTTATATATAATTCTTATTCATGATTTTAGCACAGATGTTAATAAATGTCACCTCGGTAGATTTGCTTTCTTTATTAACTTGAGTTAACGAAGTTTTCTTGTATTTATAAATAGCAGTATGTATAAATACATCAGTGCGTCCTGAACATGGATATTTTCAAAGAGATGGGCTTATTTTTTTTTCTTCCTTTCTTTGTAAGGAAAACAGTGTCATCAAGTGTTAATGCCAGCTGTATTCCAATACCTTTGTAGATTTTCATTAAATATGCTGTTTGTGCCTATGTATTAAGCCCTCTAATGAGCTGATATCAGTTCACTGCTGTTGTTTATCAGTGGCAGTTCCTCAGCTCAGCAAATGCATCTCCTTTCATTCATTCAGCCCGTGGAGCAGTTGTCAGTCGTTGCTATTTAATGTGACAGGAGGGAGGAAGGAAAGAAAATAAGCTCTGTTTGAAAGTGCTGTCAAATTATTATCATTTTTTTTTAGGTCCCAGTCCTTGTATTTGGTATTCCAAAGAAACCCTTTATTTTAGGGCATTGAGTACAAAATCAGATCAGTTCCATAAGATAATGACCATATTTCACAGTTATGAGCTACTGTGATTGCAGGGTAGCACTTACAGCTTAGAGTCACTGCTTCTTGTGGTTCCTAGATGAAGTGGACTCGTGTTTGTGTGTGTGTGTGTGTGTGTGTGTGTGTGTGTGTGTGTGTGTGTGTGTGTGTTTTGCAAGCCTCAGACCGAGTTCTGTACTGGCACTTGGGATAGCAAACTTTTAATTTTCCTGAACGGAGTAGAGTGGTATAGACATCATGTTTTGGACGGCTCAGTGGTGCCAGTGCGTTCATTAATCTACTCATTTGTAGGAAGACATAGCAAAGAATGTGCATTGTTTGATTCTAGGAATGGAAAAAAAAAATACATGGAATAAACAAAGACCGAAATGTAAGGAATTTTTTGAGAAGTCCACTATTTAGATTTCTTTTACCTGAGGATCTTTTTTAGGATTATGACTGTATCTGCTCTAGGGTATAAGGTAGTCTGTGATTTTTGTGTGTTTGTTATCATCAGATATACTGTAGCTTTGGGATTACACACATCCAGAAATCCTTTGTTTTGTTTTCTGCCCTGGCTTCCTCACCTGCATGCTAATTGAATCATGTGGCCATTTCAAAGTTTACTGCACCTGAAATTTTTTATGGGTGTGTGTGTGTGTGTGTGTGTGTGTGTGTGTGTGTGTGTGTGTGTGTGAGAATAAATCATTCTGGGACTAATTTGCAGGTAGAGTACAGCTTTAATCATGTTTTTGGGACATATGAATGGTTATGATATCATGGCCCGGTGCTGGGCATACAATGTGATAAACATCTTTGTTGAATCAGTTTGAGTTAACTTAAAGCCGAAGAGGCATTTCCCCAGTTTTTCCATTAGGGGGTCCACATTTTTTGCTGCTGTGTAAATTCTTGTGTCATCTTTTGCATTTAGTTCTTAGCCAGTAAGTAAGCTTGGTAGCTGATAGAAAGAAGGGTGACTTTATTGAATGACTTTCCAGATCAGTTTCTGGCCCAGACTTCAGCTGCAACTGGCCTGATTTCAGACATGCCAGGTCCTCATTTGCTCATTGACCTCCCTGGCCTTCCTGCCAGAACCAGGCAAAATAAACAGTAAATTAAAATATGGCTCCTTTCCTGCTGTTTTCTTGGAATATCATCGTGGGGACATAAGCCAAAACTCTAATGAGGAAAAATAAACCTTATCGAAGGAAATTTTCATATATCACACCAGATTTTTTTTCCCTAATATTGAATGTTAGGTACGGTTGGTATATCTGACAGATTTATACGCATAGATCAGAAATTCTTAAAGCTGTGGAGTTACGTAGGCAAAGAAACAGGCTAAAGTAATACATGGGAAATGACAAAGCCAGGAAAACCTCTAGGCAAATTACAAGGTTATAACGACCCACTTTTTTTTAATGATTTTTATTTTTATCCATTTTAGTTGGTTTACAGTGTTCTGTCAGTTTTCCACTCAGTGACCAGCAAAGTGACCCAGTCACATACAGATATTCTTTTTCTCACATTATCCTCCATCATGCGCCAACACAAGTGACTTGCTATAATATAGTTCCCTGTGCTATACAGCAGGGTCTCATTGCTTATCCATTCCAAAGGTGATAGTTTGCATCTATTAACCCCAGACTCCCAGTCCATCCCACTCCCTGCCCCTCTCCCTTGGCAACCACAAATCTATTCTCCAAGTCCATGAGTTTCTTTTCTGTGGAAAGGTTCATTTGTGCAGTATATTAGACTCCAGATATAAGTATTTGGTATTTGTCTTTATAACTTATTTCACTTAGTATGAAAGTCTCTAGTTCCATCCCTATTGCTGCAAATGGCATTATTTTGTTCTTTTTCATGGCTGAGTATAATGACCCGCTTTTAGAAAATTTCATTTCACTGTAACTGTTTTACAATATTGTTTTAGTTTCAGCTATATAGCTTCAGATTCTTTTCCACTATAGGTTATTGAGTATAGTTCCGTGTGCTATATGGTAAATCCTGGTTGTTTATTTTATATAGAGTGGTGCATATCTGTTAATCCCATATTTCTAATTTATCCCCCTTCCCCCTTCTGCTTTGGTAACTGTACATTTGTTTTCTATCTCTGTGAGTTTGTTTCTGTTTTGTCAATAAGTTGATTTGTATTTTTTTAGATACCACATACAAGCAATATCATATATTTTTCTTTCTCTGCCCATCTACTTCACTTAGTATGATAATCTTTAGGTCCATCCACGTTGCTTCAAATGGCAATATTTCATGAAAGGACCCACTTTTAAGGGAATATGTTAAAGGCGGTGTTGCTTAGGTCCTGCGTGCTACTTGCACTGTGCTAAGCACTGTGGAAATTTCAAAGTTGAATCAGACCAAAGTCTTGCAGGAAAGTACGTAAAATACCATAAGAGCGTTGTGTAAGAGTAATGGCAAATGTCTAGAGAAGTACGGATGTCTTTTTATGAGATGTAAACTAGGGAGAGATTGTGTCTAGTTCATTGCTTCTGGAAGTGCATCTCCAGACCTGCTGCTTGTTATAAATGGAATTTCACGGGCCCCACCTAAACCTATTCCGGTTGGGGCTCTGGAATCTGTATTTTGGTGGGCCCTCCTGGTGATACTGATGCTTGCTAGAATTTGAGAAATATTCAGTGTATATAAAGAAAGACTCAGGGTTTCATGGAGGAGGTAGTGTTTAAACTGGGCAAGAGGAGCAGACAGAACATGTGTAGGCGCTGCAGGAAAGCAAAGTTTGCAGAGTCCTTAAGCTGCCGTCTGTTTTAGTGCCTGCAACTCTTAGAATGAAAGATTTATTTTACATTTCATCCAAATTCGTCCTGCTTTTCCATAAGGCTGTTTCCTCAGTTTCCGTTCTCAACGGAATTGTGAGTCGTGTGATCATATTTTGTATAACAGCCTTTGCTGTATTTCAGGGAGAATATCAAGTTCCCCACTGCCTTTTCTTCCCTAGGCTAATTAATCCTCATTTGTCAGCCTTTTCTCCTACCTTCCAACCCTGTTCTCATTTTCATTGCTCTTGTCTAGGCTTTCCCCCAATTTTCCATATTTCTTCCAGGTTACAAAGACCTAAACTCTACTTGGTGCTGGTTGAGGTCTTTGCCTCTGCTGACAAAATGGATGAGAATATCTTGACACCCACATGTTATTTTTTTTTTCTGAGAATTTACCTATAGAAGTAAGAGAGTGTAGAGAAGTATTTTTAACATGTTGTCCTTGGACTCAGTGGAGAAGTGGGGATCCTGCACAGGGGATTCTTAGATCTATGTAAGTACTGGCCAGTTAGTCTAGAGACTCAGCTATCATGATTTCCACATACATGATTTGTTTTTTTTCCTAACAAAGTTAGCTGTAATAGGGATTAAGAAAATTCAAAATCTTTTACTTTAAATTCTTGTGCTTTTTTTAATGAGGTAAAAGTCCAATTACCATGGCAGAAATCTATGAAATTTTTAATATCAGCAAAGAAGCCCTTCTGGGTTTGAAAACATATTCACCGGGGCAAAAGGCCAGATGGTGGGCTTGGTGGCCTGGCTTTATCTGTACAATAGGAAGAAAAGTGTCCACTTTTCACAATATCCTCCTGAACCATGTGTCAATAAAGTGGATACTGTGGGAGTTACCTTCGTGGCTCAGTGGTTAACGAATCCGACTAAGAACCATGAGGTTGCAGGTTCGATCCCTGGCCTTGCTCAGTGGGTTAAGGATCCGGCGTTGCCGTGAGCTGTGGTGTAGGTCGCAGATGCGGCTCGGATCCCGCGTTGCTGTGGCTGTGGCGAAGGCCGGCGGCTACAGCTCCTGTTAGACCCCTAGCCTGGGAACCTCCATATGCCGCGGGTGTGGCTCTACATAAAGGCAAAAAGACAAAAAAAAAAAAAAAAAAGTGGATACTGTATGTACAAGAACATAGTAATTGCTTAACCAATGATGGTTATTATTTATGTGTATTGACTGGTGTTACATATGTGCTTTTTAAGCCATCATATCCATTTGCTCATCCAGCCCTAGACTACTTAGATCATACCTGTCGAGTGGTGTCACATTTTTCTCCACCTACACCTCTGTTCTTAGCACTTCCTTGTGTTTAAGTTTCTGTGTGAAACTTCTGTGTTGAGAGTTTCCTCCATCTGACTGGCCTTCCCTGTGCTGTAGCTTGCCATATGAGGCCCCATCCTGCTCTGCTGGATATCTAGAATTTCAGCATTTCCTGCTTGGACTAAAAGCAATAAAGAGGAAATAGTAGGGGTGGGTTTGCTGAACAGCACAAAGTTGAAAATTTAGGACACTTTCTATATCATCATTTGAGTTTTCACCAAGAACATTATTTCCATATACATTGACAGGCAGGAGAGGAAAACTTCTGACTTGGAGTCTGTAAAGCATTGAAGACTAAATACATGTTCTTAGAAGAGCTGAGATGAAGATGTGGCTGGTCTCAGTGGAGCCTTTCATGAAGGAGATGCAGTTTTCACGGCCCAGTGTCTCTTGAACTCTGGGACCTATGGGTACATCTTGGTGATGTTGGTAGAGGGTGTCATTTCATCGGTTGCCGTGGAAACAGGTGATGCTGCCCCTGCCTTCTCTGTCTGCTTTGCGTTCTATGTAAAGAGATCTGAGAGGCGCTTGTGTGCATGCTTCTTCAGTGGGTCCATGCTCAGTTGGTGATGCTTAGTTTTTATAATTTATTCTTGTTCTACCTGCTGGAATATCACTGCCTATCTTTGTTATTTCTATTTGTCTTCTGTCCTTAGGCTTTGTTTTGAGTTATTTTGCTTACAATAAAATTCACTTTTCTAAAAATGCCGCATCCAGCGCTGCAGGGCAACAGGGAATCCTGGAAGAGGGACGGCGTGCTATAACAAAACACACAAGACTCTTTCAGATTTAGAAAGTGGGGGACCAGGAGGCGTTCTGCTCAACAGAGGAAAAAGAACCTGGGCTTTGGCCCACACGTCTCTTATTAAGGAAGGTGCGGTATGTCAATTCCTGGGCTGGAGCAGGCATAGGCAAGGACAAGCCTACCTCTTAGTGAATAATAAAGGAAACTATTAGCATTGGTGCCTACCTCTAGCTGCCTGTCTATGAAAGAGACCCTGTACTATAGAACCAACTCAGCAGATATTTGCCTTCTGCAGCGTTCAGCTGTTCAGTGGTCTCCAACATAAAAACAAGCTTGGAGAGGAGTTGTTGAGCCTCAGCAGAAACAAACCTGCTTAGGATCCATGAGGATACAGATTTGATCCTTGACCTTGCTCAGTGCGTTAAAGATCCATTGTTGCCGTGAGCTGTGGTGTAGGTCGCAGAAGTGGCTCAGATCTCTTATTGCTGTGGCTGTGGTGTAGGCCAGCAGCTGTAGCTCCGATTCGACCCCTAGTCTGGGAACTGCCATATGCTGAGGGTGAGGCCCTAAAAATAAATAAATAAATAAATAAATAAATAAAATTTTTAAAATAAATTTAAAAAAAACAGCTTGGTGAGACCATCAACCCCAGGCCCCCAAATCACGAGCAGGGAGCTAGGAGCTCTTAGGAAACTAGATTTACCCCGGAAACTAGTGAACAAGTGAGAGTCTGATGTTTGCAGAGGGAACCAGAAAAATGTTCCATGGGTTGGTATTCTAACCAAAACAGGATACTTGACTTTGATTAGAAAGTTAGACCTCCTGGATGATTTCTCTGACACTTGTGGTTTCCCATTGCTGAGTAAAATGCAGTTACATCCATTGCATTTTAACATTAACCTGTCTTTTTTTATTTTGCTTTTTTTAAGCATTGTATCAGTTTTGTGTGTCTCCACTACCTCTGGTACACACATGGGCTTAGATGATTTTCTAAGCATGTTTGACAAAGCTGCATCTAATAACAGCAAAGCTTTCTCAGCAGGAGAACACAACACACCACCCTCTCGCCACTGGACTTAAAAAAAAAAATCTAAAGAATATACTTAGTTAGATAAATTTGGCTTGTATTTTAATATTTTTGCAGTGACATCTTTCCTTCAGACTATTTCCAGTTGAAAAATCGGAAACTTTCTTTTCCTGATGTGCTTAGGGAAAAAATAGATTCTCCTGCCAATTTCTGCGTGAATAACCATGGTTCCTATTTAACTTGTCCTCTTTGTAAGTTATAAGCCTAGGATAATCCTGCCATTTCCCAATTTAAAAATGTGTTCTTGGGAGTTCCCTGGTGTTCTACTGGTTAGGACTCTGCGCTTTTACCATTGTGGCCCAGGTTTCATTCCTAGTCTGGGAACCGAGATCCCATGTCAAGCTGCTGTGACGCCGCACGCCCCACCTCTCCAAAATGTGTTCTCATTTGATCTGATTTATTCAGCAATGAGTGCTGATGTTGTTCCACAGATTGATCAGCCAGCCTCTCGGTTTGTTCCATGCCCTGGGTACTGCATTCCTGGCTGTTTGTGTGTTCCTGGCAGGTCTGAATCAGGATGGGCATAGAATCAGAAATCTTGGAGTGGGAACAGATGCCCCAGACCATTAGCTAGCCTGTACTCCTGCATCACTGGAGCAGCAGAATTGTATTTTCTTTTTTTTTTTTACCTCACATTGGTCCCAGTTTCATAAGAGTTCAGAAGTGCATGGTTCAGTAGTCCATACTCTGCCTCCGTGCTTCATATATCAGTGGTGGTGGTTTAGGAAGACACTGTAGTGTCGTCATTGAAAAAAAGAACATTTATCGTGTCAGGAAGGAAGACAAATACTACTAGGCACCAGGCAGATGGTTGAAAGCAGCTGAAGTCTAGGACTAACTTAGGGACTCTCCTTATAATTCAGAGCAAAACCCGCTTTACTCAGACCATTGATTTTGCAAGGTCCAAGCTGGCCCCTGAAATATGTTTTTTTAGAGCTGCTACCACTTCAAAGGTGAGAAAGAGTATAAATAGCCATGTAGGTAAATGTAGTCATCATCTAGCATACTTTTTTTTTTTTTTTGCTGTTTTTTATTTTTGAATGTTTAAACATTTATTTGGCTGCACCCGAGGCATGCGTAAGTTCTCCAGCCAGGAAATGAACCTGCACCACAGGAGCAACCTGAGCCACTGCGGTGACAACGCCAGATCCTTAACCCACTGAGCCACCTGGGTGGCTCGCATTCCTTCTTTATGTGTTTTAAACTCTATTCCTTACAATTCAGAGCAAACTCTCTTTACTCAGACAGAACTCGTTGAAGCCTTGTTTAATTTTCGTTGTTAACATTAATGATAATCAACTTATATGACCCTCAAATTCGTATTTTCTTTCCCTGGGAAAATGGATATGCTGTGTTTTGTTAAGTGTATGTAAGACACCACTGGCAGAGCCACCTTGGACCGGATTATTTCTAAACTTTGTCAGCGCCTTATCCATTACACAACACCAACTTTGCTTGTGACATAAACAGCTCACATAAAAAGTTGTCACCAGTCCCTTGAAAGCAATGAACATTTTAGGAACCCACCCCCGGATGAGATTCTTTCGTGACGCACAAGGTCGTCTGTGAAATGCCCTTGTTTAATGAGTCCCAGTTCAGAGGCGAAACTGACGAGACCCTTTCTCGATGGCTCCTCCGTGCTTTTGACAGGTGCAGATCTGTCCACATCCTGCTGAGAAGGATTGATGTGGCTGACCCTTGTTTGGAGCAGTGAGTGAATGGGTACCCAGACAGATGCTGGAGGTCAGGCAGTGGCCTGGGGACTGTGGCCAGGGCAGCTTGGATGCGTGCCTTGGAAAATACGAGCCACGCAGAACCATCCTGGGGCTGGAGCAAGGGAACAACGGGGGGGAAAAAAAAGGGTATTGAGGCAATTGTTTGATTGTGTGAGCTCCCTTTGCAGGTTTAGAAATGAACTTCTAGTCATCAGTGCTTTTGTACAGCCTGCTGCTGTGATAGTCCTTAAGAATTCGTGGTGACTTGGCTGTTGTTTTAGTCCGTGCTTTTAAAATGCTAACCTGTGATGAAGGTTATTTCTGAATCACCACTGTGGGGAAGAGTTTGCTGTGGGCTGGCAACAGGGTTGTATTTCTCATTAGATAATTAAATTCATTCCAGGGACTCGACTTTGAATTGTATACTCTCAAATTCAACATTAAAAGCATATATATATTGGATATCTCTTAGATACTGTAATGGATTCTGAAAAGAGCAAAATGCGAAAAAAAAAATGGAGTGTGTTCTCCTAGAATGTATCATATAATAGGGAGACAGGTATGTAAACTGATAACTTGTGAATAGTGTGATGGGTGTGTGTAGCCACAGACATGCTGAGCGTGGAAGAAGTTCATGGTTAACTTTCTGGGAGGAGTGTGTGAATCAGGGAAGACTTCAGGAAGGAAATGATGCCTGAAGCGATTGATCAGGTGGGTGGAAATTTACCAGACAGGAAAAAGAACCACAATGAAGAATTTCCTAGGCAGAGCCACACAGCATAGATGGGGTTTTTATGTACTTTGTCTTAAACTACTCTTAATGAGAAAGACTTAACTTAGAGAGTCTTAAAAAAATACAACTGCCAAAAGAAACAATGGAAGTGATAGATTCTGACTTCACTAATAATGACATATAGTATCACTAGTGCTCCCTGTAGATATTAGACGATAAACTTTAAGTCCTTAAACTTAGGTGAGAGCCATCAACCTTAAACTGGGGAGAGAAAACAATAGTAGTAGGTTTAGAAGGTGCTTTGCTATTAGGCCAGCAGGTACCCCATACACACCTGTTGAGTGGATGCTGGGGCGCCTCTGAAGTGGGAATTCTAGCCTCCTTTCCGTAGTCACTGATGGGGGGTGTCGCCTCAGGCATGTACGTAGTGGAGTCTCACTTGCATCTTGATCAAAATGAGCTGCTTGTGTGTACGGTATCCGTTCTCCTTCCAACCCTGATCCCGTCACCTATCAAAATACCTTGTAATACATGCTGACACATGAAGGAGAATAATTCACGTGTCACCACAATTCCCTCATACTGGATAACTGAGCTCTAGTATTCCAGACCACTTAGTAAACCTTCCACTGAGTAAATGTATTTTATGCAATGATAACCTCATACCCTGAAGAAGCCAGCTTTTACTAGGCTAGAGAAATAACACTTAGGAGTAATTATAACAGCAGCAAACTTTAGTGAAAAACGTAAACAGCCTTCCTCTTGACCCAAAAGAGTAAACAAACTTTTCCATCCTAACACCACCGGGCATCTGTCAGACTCTGGGCCCTGCAGTGATCCTCGATGTCACCCTCCAAGTATGACGTGGCGGGCCAGGACATCAGAAGGCGATGAGCACCTTTGGAAAAGAGGGGATTTAGAGCATATCTTCTTCACTGTGCCTGCAGGTCCCCAGGGGCCGTCTGATGGGCTTATTGACCCTGCTGCTCCCAGGACCACTCCAGCCTAGAGGGCTGAGGGCATAAGCCTACTTCCAGTGACAGATGTATCATGTAGCTTGCTTAGTGAATTTGTGTGGATGCTTTTTTGCTTTGTTTTAAGTTTTATTGAAGTACGGTTGACTCACAATGTTGTGTTAATTTCAGACGTACAGTAAAGGGAATCAATTATATGCATATACACACACTTATCCATTCTTTTTCAGATTCTTTTCCCATACAGGCTATCACAAAGTACCAAGTAGTTTTCCCTGTTCTGTGCAGTAGCAATAGGTCCTTGCTGCTTATCTGGCATATGACAAACATACTGTTTGCTTGTTTTTAATCAACAAATTTGCTGGGAATTGCCTTTGTGTTATGCATTACTAGCAGATAGAACCATTGTCCTCACATTGCTTTCAGTCCTTGCAAAACATAGGTGTAACTTTTGGAAATCAATGGACTTGGAGGAGAAAACATTTGTATATTATCTGGTCCTTCCAGCCAAACACCCATCTAGGTTTAAACAATTACCAGCAAAGCTAGGGCAGCAGCTAAAGCTCTGATTTGACCCCTTACCTGGGAATGTCCATATGTCGCGGGTGTGGCCCTAAAAAGAAAAGAAAAAAAAAAAGTGGTTGATGGGATTTCTGTGTTAACACATAGACCTGACTTCTAGGAAAACCTGGTATAGGTTGCAGATGATGGATATTGACCTTGACCTACACAGATCCAGAAGATGGGGCCCTAGTTTTTGTTAACCCCTAGGACAGAGGGTGCCTGAAGTAGAGAGTTTGGGGCTTTAAAAAAACTGAAGATCCTCATGAAGATGAGTAATAAGATATAAAGCCAAGATAGGCGGATTCTATTACTTTTAGACTTTGGATTTCTGTAATCCCTAGGTGTGTTGGGATAAAGCTTATCTACATGATTGGATTAGCGGCGTAAAGGAGGAGTGTTGAGTTTCACTTTCTGCCCTTCTAATGCTGTATACTTATGACTAATGTTACTGTTGTATATTTGCTCATTTCAGTTGTGTACCCACCCTAAAGCCAGGGCCCCTGACCAGCCTTAGATGAGATAAGTGACAGGCTAGGGCCAGTGACAGTCAATTTCAGATGGGCTCTTTAATTCATTTGAAAGACTTCATGCCATCCTTCCAACTAAATGACACAATCACAAGTTGACTCAAGGAACACTTGCCATGCTTCAAGGATAACCCCTTACAGTCTTTAAGGAATATGGGAAACTTGTTTTTAGGTGAAAGACCATTTCCTGGAGGAAGTCTGAGGCAGGAGAAACACAGCAAGTTCATTTAGATTTTAAGTCCGTTCTGATTTCCATAGTTGATTGTCGAAGCAGGGCTCAGCAAAGCCCAGCCTGTAGGCCGGCCACCCAACTGTGTCAAATTTTATGGGCCACAGCTTTGGCCACGCCAGGGCAGAGTCGAAAAGCTGCCATAGAAAAGCTCCCAGTTGCAAAGCTCAACATATTTACTATCCAACCCTTTACAGAAAAAGTGTGCAGAACCCTGCCTTAGAGTATTATTGATGCCTAATATTTATTAGGACAGTTTATCTGGTAATTATAATTTATAAGAGGAAGTAGTCTTGGGTTGACATATTCACACTATTATATGTCAAATAGATAACCAACAAGGACCTATCGTATAGCACAGGGAACTATACTCAAATCTTGGACTAACCTATAAGGGAGAAGATTCTGAAAAAGAATTTGTATCAACAAAGTGAATCACTTTGTTTTACACCTAAAACTAATACAGCATTGTGAGTCAGCTGTACTTAAATTAAAAAAAAAAAAAAAAAAGGAAAGGGTCTTGTTAATAAGTGCATACATTATGGTTTCACTCACAAAGACTGCAGTGATAGGAAAGCCTGAACCAAGATGGCACGTGATGGCTTAGCCCAGCCTTAGTTCACGGAACTGTCCTAAGAGCCCCCGTTCTCATCTCCCATCCAAGTTCATATCGAGGGGGATTTCGCATCCTATCTCTGATTCCAAAGGATTCAGCCATTTCAGAAGACATGGCTGGAATAAGCTATGATCAGCCTCTCAACTCGAATGGGACTTGGAGGGCAGAGAGGCCTATCCATCATAACTCAACCATTGCTAATAATTTAAATTCTACAAATTCCAGGACTTTGGCAGCTTGACTCAGTAAATCTTTCCTGTCTTTCTTTTTTTAAAACAAGGGCAAAATACACAAACAGATTAAAGTGCACTTACAACCCAGCTGGCTTGTTTTTAAGCTCCCAAAAGACCACTCGATTCCCTATTACACTCTTCTTCCTTTTTATCAAATTGCTAAGAAACAGTAACTCAATTGATTTAAATGATTTCTATCACACATAGCCTTTAAGACAAGTAATCGGTTTATTATGCTCAGTTATAATGATGGTATTTTACTTCTATGAATTGTATTTTCAGCCACGTTCATAAAATACCCAGTTTGACTTCGTTTATTAACTTTCTCATTTTTCCATTAACTGATGTTTTCCTGTCTCAGATAATTCTCCTGCCCATTGATGTTGCATAACTCAATAGAAATGTTTCTTTCAAAAGAATGAACAAAACATTCTTTGAGGTTTGGATAAGATGATTTTTATCTGAGTCTATCTCAAAGAATAATTCTTAAGTTTTTGTTTTAGTCAGATTTCACTTTTAAAGTTATATTCTGAATATCACTTTGAATTTAATTACATTCTTTTTTGGGGCTTGCTTGCTATTTAGTAGTTTCTTATTGCTGAGAGCCTAGATAGTAAAAAAATTCATTTTCTACTTTTTAGATAAGAAGATATGATTCGGTTTTCAGTTAATCAGTTCTTGTCTTCAAAATTAATTAGAAAAGATATCTGGTCTTATATTAATGGGTTTCATTTTGGTGTTTTATTCTCTGTTGAGTCTCTTTCAGTCTGTTGCTGAATCGATCTAGGCCTGCATAAGGCATTTGCGTTGTCTTTTTAGCTTCCTCCTGTTTTATTGGCAAGTGACCATGTGTATGGTAATTGAGCAATTGTGTGCTTACATGGGTTTATGGAATTTGCATCAGCAACTTTGCGAGATCTTAAATTTTTGTCTTTAAACAGACTTGAAGAGAAAGCTTTCTGAAATACTGTCTTTTGGTTAAAAACGTATTTTGCATTTTATTGCATGACAGTCAGTCTCTAAACACTGAGGGTGGATTTCTCTTTTCTCTTGGCCCTATCTCGTGCCTTTGTGATGTTGGAGACTGAGGCAACTTTCCATTGACGAAGGAGTGGGTGAGATGCCAGGGAAAGGGGGCAAATGTTGCCTGAGCCCTGGAAGACCGCAGTCAGCGAGCTATTCTTTCACATGCTGCGTCTTAGCCTCTGTTGTCCATACACTCTTGTTCTTTTTTTCCTTCCTGTCTGACAGATGCAGATACTGAGATTCAGATGGTGAGGTGACCTTTGTCTGGGTCCTCCAGCCAGTGTGGCGGAACAAAGTTTGGGGCTATG
The DNA here is from genome assembly GCA_004024745.2 of Catagonus wagneri. Lineage (NCBI taxonomy): Eukaryota > Metazoa > Chordata > Mammalia > Artiodactyla > Tayassuidae > Catagonus > Catagonus wagneri. Next base: position 3,648,919 of record PVHT020000035.1, on the reverse strand, counting down.
CTTTGTGTCTTTGCCACCTGTGGTAAACCTTTCTGTCACTTTTTCCTTGGCCTCTCTGTCAAATGTGATTTGCCATCAGGAGAGACACCTGGTTCTCTTTCTTCTTCTTCTTTTTTTAAAATTTTTCTTTTGGGGGGCTATACCTGTGATATATGGAAGTTCGCAGGCTAGGTGTCGAATTTGGAGCCGCAAACTGCAGGCCTGCATCACAGCCACAGCAACACTGGATCTGAGCCGTATCTTTGACCTATGCCACAACTCACAGCAATGCTGGATCCTTAACTCAGTGAGGTCAGGGATCAAACCCACATCCTCATGGGTACTACTTGGGTCCTTAACCTGCTGAGCCACAATGGAAACTCTATATTTCTCTTTCTTAGCCACCTCCCACAACAGTATTTCTGTCTTTGTTTGAGTCCTGACCCATCTCTTCTTGAACTGGGCTGGGCTGTCCTGCCCCCTTAGCTTGATCCTTCCAATCCCGTTCCTGCCCCATCTCTCCCTTGTGCTTCCCTGACCCCCCTTCTCTTTTTCACTTCCTGAAGGCAGCTTTTTTGGGGAAAGTGTTTGTGTTAAACTTGGGCCGCTCTGGCTTGAGAAAAATTCTGTCTTGAAGCTGTGGGGCTGGTTCAGTTACTGACAAAAACTAGAAGGCCTGTGAAGGGGATGGAGGCTGTGTTTCCATACAGATTTTAGAATTATTTGTTCTCATTCTGTGAAAAATGCCATTGGTTTTTTTGGGGGGGCAGGGGACGGGGGCTGCACCAGTAGCATGGGGAAGTTCTTGGACCAGGGATCCAACCTGCAACACAGCTGTTACCAGAGCCATGGCAGTGACAACATCATATCCTTAACCGTTAAGCTGCTGAGCCACGAGGGAGATCTGCCATTGGTAATTTGAGAGGGATCGCATTGAATCTGTAGATTGCCTTGTGTAGTATGGTCATTTTAACAATATTGACTCTTCCATTCCAAGAACACAGCATATCTTTCCATCTGTTTGTGTTGTCTTCAGTTTCTTTCACCAGCATCTGATAGTTTCCGGAGTACAGGTCTTTTGACTCCTTAGGTAGTTTTATTGCTAGGTATTTTATTCTTTTTTTTTTTTTCCTCATCTTTTTAGGGCTGCACCTACAGCCTATGGAAGTTCTCAGGCTAGGGGTTGCATCAGAGCTGTAGCCGCAGGCCTACCCCACAGCCACAGCGACATGGGATTTGAGCTGCATCTTTGACACTATACCACAGCTCACGGCAACACTGGATCTTTAACCCATTGAGCCTGGGATGAAGCCCGTGTCCTCATGGATACTAGTTGTGTTTGTTACTGCCGAGCCACAATGGGAACTCCGGTATTTTAATCTTGTTGATGTGATGGTAAATGGAATAGTTTCCTTAATTTCTCTTTCTGATATTTCATTGCTAGGTATAGAAATGCAACAGATTTCTGTATGTTCATTTTGTGTCCTGCAACTATGAATTTATTGCTGAGCTCTAGTAGTTTTCTGTTAGCAACTTTAGTATTTTCTATACATAGCATCATGTCATCTGCAAACAGTGAGATTTTTAAGAAAAAGAGTCCAAATGGGGCTTTGAAGAGGAAAAACATAGTAGATCATAGGGGGATGGAGAGAAGAGTCCTTGGCCAGAGGCTTGGTGCAGGATGTTGGAACCAGGGTGGGTGTGCTTGCATTGGGTCCAGAAGGGTGCATGATGAGGGAGACAAAAGGCTGAAAGGAGGCTGAATCTGGGCCATGGAGCCTGAAATACAAACATGGGATTAGGGCAGCTGAGAACTGCTGGGGCCTTAGTGGCAGGCAAAACCTTGCCTTGTGCCGTGCCTGGCAGGCAGTCAGCAGATATTTACTGAATGGTCAATGATGAGATCTGGATTTTATGGTTCTCCTGCCAGGGAAATTAACTAAGCTGGAGGAAAGTGATACTAAAGGTAGCATAACCCAATAGGATGCTGGTATTACTCATTTCCCTTCTTATTTGGATGTGTAGGAGACTGGGAATGCACTAAAGGGAAACACTCAGAATCATGTTGCTGGTTGATGCGTTTATATTTACTTATTGCTTCATTTACATTTAGGAGAAATGATACTGAAGACTGCATGGAGTATAGACAAAGTAAAACCCCTGATACATGGGCCTCTCTCTTCCCCTCTCGCCATCCCCAGTGGGTCCTGAGGCTGTTATGAACACTGCATGCCAGCTGGCCCTGGATTCGTCTGAGCCAGTGCTCCTCACACTTGAATTATGAGCCCATCCATGGATCACGCGATGAAGTTAGTAGGCTGCAGAGAGCATTAGCGATGACACATTATAAAAATGACCCGTTGCATTGCACACCATAAGGGTCAGTTCTGTTTTGTGACAGAAAATATATTTCTTACTGTGGGCCATCGAGAAATTTGAAAAAACAGCATGCTATGTGAAAAGAGCTCATTACTTAGGAATATCATAAATCTGTCTTGAGCTTCTGCATGTAAAGAGATCATATGATTTATCGTCCCAAGCAGGACACATCTCAGAGGGAAAGGGGTGGCTCTTAATTACACCATGACAACAGGTTTAAACCAGGAGTGCCTCAAGCTAATTAAGAAAGAAGGTCACTCTGCCTGTATTAGTTAGAGTTCTCTGAGAAAATGAACCAGTGGAATATACGTGTATCTATATATATCCAGATCTATCAATCTCTATATAGAGGGAGAAAGACAGAGTGGATAGGGATATTGAGATTTATTTTAAGGAATTGGGTGCTTATGGGGGCGGTGAACCAGAAATGCGTAATTCAGGTCAGCAGCAGGCCAGAAAAATCAGCTACCAGTTGATGCTTCAGTCTTGAGTTCAAATTCCGCTGCTAAGCCTCAGACTGGAAATTCAAGCAGAGTTTCCCTGGTACAAACTTGAGAAGAATTCTTTCTTCCTTGGGAAACCTCAGTCTTTGCTGTTAAGATCTACAGATTCATGGAAGAAAATCTATTTAACTGCAAGTCTACTGACTTAACGATGACACAAAATATATACCGTCATAGCAACATCTAGACCAGTGGGCACCAGAGCCTAGCCAAATTGTCACAGAAAATGAACTGGAACACCACTTCTTTACAAACGACTGTAGCTACAAAACTTTCACTGGGGGCCCGAGGCTGTGCTGAGCCTGGACAGTTGTCAGGATTTTTGTGGTGCCGTTTACTTTTATTCATAGTTATTAGCAAGGAGCTAATTGAATATGGCCATTTTGACCTCGTGGCTTTTGAAAATAATTTTTACAGAAAGGGTTACCATCTCACGTGGGTAGTTTTGATACCTTGTTCAATAAATGGGAGCAGTGTGTAAACTAGGTGGAACTAGTTTGTATTTAAAACAGTTTTAATACTTTATAAAATGTTTTCATGAAATATGTTACGGGGTGTTTGGAGAAGACTGTTCCTGAATAGTTTGGCTGTTTGGAACACATCGTTCATCCTGTAGAAACTGCCCCCAAGATATCTTTATAATTATTTAACAACTTTCCAGTTTTCATGCTCCAAGATAAAGCCTGAGGGATCTGAAACAGCAATTCCATGAAAGCTTTAATTCTCATGAAGTGGCAGAACTCACTGCTTGGCAGCTTTGCCTTTCAATAAACTGCAACAGAGTAGCTGGTAAACCCTTAATGGAAACCTGGCCTTGAATGGGATCTTTGAAGAAGGAGAGAGAATTCTGTAAAGTTTCGTATTGAAAAATATCCAAGTGAAATTCTCATCCTTCATCTTTCCTGACCCAATAGTCAACCTAGTGCTGAATTCCTTAAGTTTTGTATTTTCTGTAGTTTTAGCAGGATTTTTTTTTTGCCAATTATAGAACATTTGGAAACTATTGAAGAAGTTTGAAGAGGGAGCAGAAATGAAAAATTATAACTGATCATAGTGTAGCAGGATCATTCATTTTTGAGTATTTTTCCTTTCCACCTGTTTTTTTTTTTTTTTTTTGAACTTTAAAAAATTATTGCGTTGATTGCATATGTCTATGTCTTGTGTCTTTGTCAGGTGACTTAATAAGGCAACACTTTCTAGTGACAATAAGTATCCTTAATAAGTGTTAAGTTTACTGTCTGCATTATATTTCCTCATGTGAGCAGGTCACATTTAAGTTCATCTCTGCTTGGACAGGAATCTTGTCTGGAAGGAAGAGGTTCCCACCTTTCAGAGTTTAGACACTGTCAGTCAGGTTAGCATGACCTCAGGGACCTGGCTCTTCATAGCCCAGTTCCTGGTTCTATCAGGCATCATTCTTTTTAGGGACAGAGAAGAAAATCTGCTTCTCAGATTCTAGAGCGAAGACCCAACAAGACAAGGCCCTGGCTTAATACTGTCAGTCAACTTTGAAGTCCATTTTGACCATTTGCAGCCTCTGAGTTCCTAGTTACTACTGGGTCCGCTCTGATATTCTGGTGCCTGTTCTGGATGGCTTTGCTTCCTGAGCACAAGCCAGGATAGTGTGGCGTGTTGCACAGCAGTCCTCGAGCGAAAAAAAGAAGAGAAGGCATATTTTTGCACTTGTCATGGAAGCCTCAGAAAATTTATCTTGCATGAAAAGTAGTTTTATGACACTAGTTTCCCAAGACTATCTTGATTCCTATCGTTGAATTGTTGATTAATATGTATGCTGTCATTCTCATCAATGGATTGATCACGGAGAAGCAGTGATAGCCATGACGTTGATTCACGGCATTGTGATTTTTCATTCCTGTCTCCAGTGAATTAGTGGACGAAATCTTACTTACCTAAGTATGTCTGAGCAGGCAGTAAATTAACGCTCATCCTTCTTTTGAAGGATGAAAAGGCTTGGACACTGAGGCATGAAATTTATTTAAGAAACTCTTAAAATCGCATTGTATATCAGAGTGAAAAATACTTTTATGGTTATCTAACTTACCTTCATGCATTTTAATGATGAAGAAACTTAAAGTCAAGTTCAAGTATTTCCCCATGTTAATTACACAATGATTAATTGGAGGCAGAGAAACTGGGTTTGGATCCAGCTCACCCTCTTATTAGCTTCATGCGGAAGTTATTTAACCTCTCCAAGCTTCAGTGTTCTCATCTGCATGAAAGAGGGAAATTATTTCAATATAGCTTACAGGGCTGTTTCAAATTAAATGAAGTAAGCTCCCCGTTAGTGCACGTCAGTAAACATTAGCTGTTATCATGAGGGGGTGCGGGGAAGGGCAGGACCAAATTCATGCTGAGCTGTGCTGCAAAATTACATTTTCAACAGGTGTTAGTGGTGGGTGAGGATATTCCAGGAAGGAAGGACACAAACGGAGACAGGGAGTCGAGGGTCTTAATGGGAACCTTGGGAGTAATCCAGCTTGGCTCTGCTGTGTAATGCACGGGTGCAGAAAGGGAGAAAAAAAGTGGTTGAAACCTGATCGTGGATGGTCTTAGATGCCAGGATATGGAATTTAAAGTTGAGCCATTAGTGTGTGTGTGTGTGTGTGTGTGTGTGTGTGTGTGTGTGTGTGTGTTTGAAAGAAAGATAGGGAGACAGAGAGAAGGAAAAACCAGGAGATAATTAGATGTGGGCTAAGGGAGAGGAATTGGGTGAGGAGATATAGGAAGGGAGACTTTCTTTTGAGAAAGCGAAATCATGGATTGTAGTCTGACGGTGTATGCTGAAAACATACAAATGTGTCTCCCCCTGGCCTGGCAATCTGATTTTAGAAGAGTAGGCAGAAATGATGATTTAAAATGAACAACCTTGGAGTTCCTGCTGTGGTGCAGTGGGTTAAGAATCCCACTGCATAGACAGAGAAAGACAAATATCATACGATATCACATATATGTGGAGTCTAATAAAAAAGGGTACAAAGGAACTTACTTATAAAACAGAAACAAACTCGTGTTTCATAATCAATCTATGGTCACCAAAGGTGAATCCTTGGGGGGCAGGGGATTGGGAGGTTGGGATTAACATATACATACCACTACGTAGAATAGATGATTAATGAGAACCTGCTGTATAGCACAGGAAAATCTACTCAGTAGTTTCTCTATAATAGGAAAAAGGAATGGATATATTTATATATGTACTTGATTCAATTTTCTGTACACCTGAAATTAATATAACATTGTAAGTCAACTATACTCTAGTAAAATTAAATTCAAAAAAAGGGGAGTTCCCATCGTGGCACAGTGGGAACAAATCTGACTAGGATCCATGAGGCCGCAGGTTCCATCCCTGGCCTTGCTCAGTGGGTTAAGGATCCGGCATTGCCGTGAGCTGTGGTGTAGATTGCAGACACAGCTCAGATCTGGCATTGCTGTGGCTGTGGTGTAGGCCAGCAGCTACAGTTCTGATTCGACCCCTAGCCTGGGAACCCCTGGCCTGGCAATCTGATTTTAGAAGAGTAGGCAGAAATGATGATTTAAAATGAACAACCTTGGAGTTCCTGCTGTGGCATTGCCGTGAGCTGTGGTGTAGATTGCAGACACAGCTCAGATCTGGCATTGCTGTGGCTGTGGTGTAGGCCAGCAGCTACAGTTCTGATTCGACCCCTAGCCTGGGAACCTCTATATGCTGCGGGTATGACCCTAAAAAGCAAAAAAAAAAAAAAAAAGCAACTGCAGCAGCTTGGGTCACTGAAGAGGCTGGGGTTCCCCCCTGGCCTGGTGCAGTAGGTTAGAGGATCTGGTGTTACTGCAGCTGTGGCACAGGTCGCATCTGAGGCTTGGATTCAGTCCCTAGCCTGGGAACTTCCATATGACATGGGTGCAGCCATTAAAAAACAAAACAATACCAAAAAACCCCCAAAACTGACAACCTAAATATCGAATGATGGGGGCTTGGTTAAAGAATGGAAAAGCTATGCAGTTTTATAGTATTCAGTCACTAAAACTGATGTTATTTATCAACATAGATCACCTAGATAATACCAAAATGATTTTGAAGGTATAAAATATGTTGGTGTGAGCTCATTAAAAAATATGCGTATGTGTGAAGGCCTGTGCCTTCATTCATTAAAGATCAGGAAGAAATTTAAACTAAAATACTGATAGAGGTTCTCTTTGGGTGGCTGTGCCATAGACTTTTTTTTTTTTTTAAGGGCCACGCCTGCAGCATATGGAAGTTCCCAGGCTAGGGCCGAATTGGAGCTTCAGCTGCCGGCCTGCCCCACAATCACAGCAATGCAGGATCTGAGCCCCATCTGTGACCTACACCATAGCTCATGGCAATGTCGAATCCTTAACCCACTGAGAGAGGCCGGGAATCAAACCTGCACCCTCATGGATACTGGTTGGGTTTGCTACTGCTGAGCCACAAGCGCCCAGAGATGATTTTTTAATTGAATTAAGACATTCGTGGAGTTCCCATTGTGGTGCAATGGAAATGAATCCAACTAGTATCCATGAGGATATGGATGTGACCCCTGGCCTCACTCAGTGGGTCAGGGACCCACCGTTGCTGTGGCCGTGGTGTAGGCTGAAAGCCATAGCTCCAATTTGACTTCTATCCTAGGAACTTCTTTTTTTTTTTTTTGCCTTTTGTCATTTTATGGCCGCGGGTTTATGGTCGCACCCGCGGCATGTGGAGGTTCCCAGGCTAGGGGTCTAATCGGAGCTGTGGCCACAGGCCTGCGCCACAGCCACAGCAACGCAGGATCCGAGCCGCGTCTGCAACCTACACCACAGCTCACGGCAACGCCGGACCGTTAACCCACTGAGCAAGGGCAGGGATCGAACCCGCAACCTCATGGTTCCTAGTCGGATTCGTTAACCACTGCGCCACGACGGGAACTCCTATCCTAGGCACTTCTATATGCCACACGTATGGCCCTAAAAAAAGCAAAAGCAAAAAAAGAGATACATAAAATTTCCTATTTAATCATTTTTAAGAGTACAGCCCTGTGGTATTAAATATGTTTACGTGGCTCTGTGGCCACCTCCATTCTCTGTCTGTAGTATATAGGTGTAATGTTTTTATTTATTCTTCATGCTTTTATCTGTGGTTTGAATTTTTTAACTTTATAACTGAAACACAACTTGAGCTAAAAAATATAAACTGAGGTTTGAAGATAATGTTGCTGTGATGAGGGAAATCATACCCTGACTGGAGTTCATGACTAGTGGAGTCAGAGGAAGTACAGGGACAGGGAGGGCCAAGTTGTCCTTGTGTTTTTATTTATAGTGTTTGATCCCCCTGAGTTAGATGGTGCTTTTTCTCAAGATCATCTGGGAACTGGACTTAGGTGCTGCTGGGGACCTGCACAGTAGGTCACAGCTAAGCCACCAGATCCGTGATCAAGCAGTCATACCAGCTTCAGGAAACTAAGGGACAAAGATCTGGTTAAGGTTGCAGGTGTGAGAAGAACACAGATGTGGGAACAAATCCTGGCTCTGGCATAAAGCTGCTTGTGGAAGAGCCTTTTTTTGTTAGAGCATCAAGAGTCTCAGCATCGGAGTTCCTGTCATGGTGCAGCTGAAACATATCTGACTGGGAACTATGAGTTTGTGCGTTTGATCCCTGGCCTCACTCAGTGGGTTAAGGATCTGGCGTTGCCATGAGCTTGGTTGCAGACGTGGCTGATCCTGCGTTGCTGTGGCTGTGGCTTAGGCCAGCAGCTGTAGCTCCAACTGGACCCCAAGCCTGGGAATCTCCATATGCGGGGGGTGCAGCCCTAAAATCAATCAATCAATCAGTCTCACAATCAATTTCATTCTGCCTAAAATTGGATTCTGGGTTGCCTGAATTCCTTTGCTTATAGGAACTTTTGTTGCTTCATCATTAACAAAAGGTCTGAAAGTAATAAAACACAAGACTGTTTAACATATTTTTCAGCAACATACAGGTTCCAGTACTTCTGATCTAAGACCGAACTGACAATATTTTAGCGTTTTCCCCTCATATATTCTGTCCATTACGTATGTTTATTCCACAGTGTGAAAGCCAGATCTCCCCATAAGATAGAAAAATAACTCCATAAGGAAACATCCTTCACATAGGAACACATGGTTTTATTTAGGGATATGGGGATATTTCTATAAAGTTCACCCTTTTTCAGCAGACCTGGAACAAATTCCGACCTAGAAGCACAGTTGCTGTAGTGGAGGCGAGAATGAACATGACAGGGTGTCTGCACCCCTGGAGTCCATGACTTAGCTTGTGGGTTGTAGTCGAAATAAATACACATGTAAACATCTTCATACGAGGCCTGCTGGCCTGAGCCGTTGGAGAGGTGAACTGTTCTCCCAGATGGTGGCCGTCTCCTTGGGTGATGGGCTGAAGGGGATCGGGAGGGGGAGCCTGGCCTGGAACCTTGAAGGATGGGTAAATCGGTCAAGGTGGTTATAGCTGGGAGGTGTCTTCTGGACTGGGAGAACATCCCAGTTGAAGTGCAGAGTTGGAGGTGTTCAGCATGGGGTTTGGATGATAGCTTATCTCGGGTTTCCCCAGAAACAGAATTGCAGGCAAGGATTTGAATGCAAGTCATTTATTAGGAGGTGATCTTGGGAAACCAGGGGGCCAAGGAAGTGAGACCAGGAAGGGAAAGAAGCTAGTAAAGCGTATGTTATGAATCCAGTGAGCACTTTGGGCCAGTGGAACTTAGCCCCACTGGGGAGCTCCGGGAAACAGTGTGTAACACACCCCGCATTTATCTCAGCTGAGGCCAAGGACCTGTCCACAGCTCTGGGACGTCGCTACTTGAGTACTGCCTCCAGGGGCATGGATTCTGGCTCTTCCAGATTGCTGCATGGGTGGAATATGCTTCTGTGGCTGGGGGAAAAAAAAAGTTTTCAGGGAGTTTCTGCTGTGGGACAATGGGATTTGCAGGACCAGGATGCAGGTTTGATCCCTGGCCCCAGCACAGAGAATTAAAGGATCCAGAAGCTGAAGATGGAACTCCATATGCCACGAAACAACCAAAAAAAAAAAAAAAGCAATGGAAGCTCTCAGGTAGTGATGCTCAGAGGCATTTGTAACTAGCCTTTGGCCTGTAAACAAGAAAGAAAGAGGCTGGAATCTTGAGATGTGCCCATTGCATGAGTGGTCGTGGTGGAAGGCTGTCAATGGAAGAAACTGAGAATTGAGATGGAGCAGAACGCCTTGCAGTGTCTCATGAGTCAATGAGGAGGAAAGTTTCAGTAAAGAGGGAAAGTCAAAGGAAAGTACTAGTCTACCAAAAGCATAGTAATAATGGTGCTTTCAAACCCCACACTCCCCAAATATGTATTAACCGAGTGGTATAACAGAATAGGCTTGCTCTGAAACCTGGTTCTAGTTCTGGCTTTGCTATTATTCCATAGCTATGTGACCTCAGGCACGTGCCTTAACCTCTCTGGGTCTCGGGCTCCTGTTGTGTAAAGTGAGGTGGTTGTTTCCAGCCTCTCTCGAGCACTAAGAGGCGGTTTGTATGGTTTCAAAGAAGCCGAGTGCCTCCCACCTCACTCTTTGTCATCTGTTAAGTTCATAAGTGTATTGTATGTTAGACAGAGAAGTAATCTAATTTCACAGTTAAATAAAGAGCTAATTTAAATGACTGTTAAAATTAAAATGTTCATAGAATTACATTTGCTAGGTCTAAGAAATGCACTCTCAAGCACTCCTGCCTCCCTACCCATCCTCAGAACAGTGCACTCCCCATCTTCTCTGTCTGCTCCTGTTCTTCCTCCTGCAATTGCACTCTGGAATTATTTTATTTCGTGTTGGTTTACTTGTATCTGTGGCTGTTTTGGCAGCAGGAATTATATCCATTTCCCTGACAGAGAGTTTTACACGGAGTATGTGTTTGAAAGATTAATATAAGCAGTTGCTTCTGAAACAATTCAATCTTGCTTTCCCATAGTAATGAAAAATGAATAATTAAAAGCCGTAAATTGTGTCTGGAAGGTAATAAATACTGCTTCAAGCGTTTTTAGCACTGCTTGTGAATTATAGCTGACCCCCAAATCGAGAAGGATGAATACGACCAGTGGGAACTCGAAGTGGGTGCTGGCCTTTAATATCGGTCTTTAGCTACTTGATTGATTTCATTGTTCACTATCAGAACCCGGAGGATCTGCTGTCTGTCCTGCTGATTTAAAACTCGAATTGGCATCTCATGCCCGTCAGGGGAGTCTGTGTTTAAGCCGCCATAAAACAGTCTGTGTCTCTTTCCGTCCCTTAACTAACATGGGGACCCACTTGGAGCTCCAATAGGATTTAAAATCTGCATAGTAACAACGGAGTAGTGCTAGATCCAGCCACTTACAAAGGGAAACTCCTGGGGATGTGTTTTATCCAGAACCTCATGAATTTCCTGGGCTTGGAAGCTTTTTGAGTAAACTCTAGAAAGATCCCTCAGAGACTTATTTTTACTTTCACCTGCCTACCTTCTGCATCACATTCATGAGCCGGGGCTTATGCAAGACATGACATTTTTGAAAAATAGTGCCTCTCTTTCATGAGACGTTGTGTGAGGTGTTGAAGTCCTGCAGTAAAGGGTTGGCTTTCTTTTGAGATGCAACAATTACCTATTCTGTGGCATTCAGATTGCTGTGTGCAACACCACCGATAATCGTGCATACATGTATACATAAAAGACATGGGTCCACACTCTTGCTACATTGAGGAAACTTAAAAATTCCTTGGCAGGTGTAGACTTAATGCACATTGCAAAGCAGTGGTCAGGCACAGACACCTAAAGTTTCCTGCAAAGCTGATGGCAAAGGGAATCAGGACTTGGCCCCAGTCAAGCTCCTTCGCTATATGCAGCTGGTACCCGGAGAGGCCATATTTTCACACTGTTGAACCCAAAAGCAGGATGTTTCCTCCTTCTCCAAGGAAGCTTGGCAGGTAATTGTTGTGAATCCCAAAATACATCTTTATAGTGTCCAGTTTTTTCCACGCTGTTAACGGAGATATTTGAGCCTCATCATACACTAAAATAGAGGCAAAACTTCCTTTCTCTACATCCAAAACATGTTTCTGAGCACAAATGAGAGGTAGTGTGTGATACAGGTAAAGCCCTTTGAAAACTTTGCGATGATGGGCCAATACAGATCAGAGTCTATCTGTTGACTGATCTGTCAAAAGTTGACTCCTCTTATATGTCTGTTGTGATCCTATGGTAATTGTAAGCATAGCTATTTAAAAAGTTTTGTAAAGGTGTATTTTCATGTCTTGTACATGTGCATGAGTTTGTTGTGTTCCCAAACCTGGAAATGAAATGCGATTCTGAAATCTCCTAAATCGGTGAGGGAAAAATCAAGTCCGCCAACCAGGCTTTTGAGAGGGAAGAGGCTCTTCCTAGTTTGTTTCTAAAAATAAGCTTTACAAATTTGGCACAGCTGTTGGGGAGCAGGGGTGGGGAGCAGGCCAGTAGCCAAAAGTCCCCAAGAGCATGCCACACTGCACTGTCAGATGTTTACAGAGCTACTGAGAAAGTTCCTGGTATATGTGTTTTGTTCTAACAGCTTAACACAGGACGCTTTTTTTAATTTTGTTTTTATAGAAATGTTCAGGTTCTCCTGGATTCTTTTGAACTGTGCCAGTATGTGACTTGACTTGGTCCTGCAAACAGAAGTTGAAAGCCAGAGATAAACAGCCATGTAGTCTCTTACACATGAAAGTTGTCCAGTTAATATTTCAAGTCACCAAGGCCAGTATAGCCAGAAGCATGTATTTTACTTTTGTTTTAAAACATTGTATTTTGAGCTATTTCCTGAAAAGCTTTTTTTTGCAAGAAACCAACTCATTCTATGTAGGAAGATGACCATTTTTTAAATAAATTCTTCTCTTTCAATCCCTTGTTCCGAAGTGTCCTGCGATGGATGGGTGGTGAAATTATAACAATAAATAGAAGAAAAAAGAATAACGAGGAAGAGAAAAAGAAGTTAGGAAAGGGGGAGAGAAGAAGAGGAAGAGAGCATAATGATACCCTTCACATTGTTTATTCTTTTGTAGTTTACAAAGTGGGTTAGTGAGATAGTTGATGTCACAAGTAAGGAAATTTAATTTTTGTGACATTATTTTCTATGCGTCATATACCTTAAGTGACGGAGTTAGAGCTTGAATGTCTGACTCAAAGGCTAACATGCCTTTTCTACCAAATAATTGATTCCATATCTTCATTCCTAGTTCCATGTGTCTGATGTAGATTTGAAAATGTGAACTAATCTGTTTGCCAAGAGCCTGAACCAGGGTCCTGCACTGAGTGAGTGCTCTACTGAAACTTTGATAAAGAAATGAGATAAAAATCATGTTATTCAAAGAAAGAATGAAACATAGATAATTGTTAGAATTCATCTCAGACAAAGTAGGAAATGTCCACCACTCCCAAGAAGAAAAATACTTTAAGGCTCGCAAAGAATATTATTGGGAAACAACAGTACAAAATAAAGTTTATATTATTTTCTTAGAAGCACACATATCTTTAAGAATGGATGACTCGGTTTTTCTAAAGTCAGGTAAGAATGCTAGGTCCACCTGATTATGGCAGCTGTCATTGCACAGGCATTTTCCTTTCTCAAAGATACATTGACAGGAAATTAGCAGAAACTGCGTAGTTGAAATGTAATGATTATTCCCTTTCAGTGGTTTCTCTCTTAGAAGGAAAATTTTGTCATTTCGATAATACACAAAAAAATTCAAAAGTCACAAACTGTTCATTATAGGCTGAATTGTGCCCCCGTCCCAATTTTATATGTTGAAGTCCTGACCTCCAGTATCTCTGAATGTGACTGCATTTGGAGATAAGGCTAATCAAATTAAAGCAAGGCCGTTGGAATGGCCGCTAATGCAATCTGACCGGTGTCTTTATACAAACGAGAAATTTAGACACAGACACCCAAGGTGAAGACAGCAACCCCCCCCCCCCAACACACACCTTCCTTTTAAAAGTGCTTTGCTATTTTTGTTTGGGGAGTTTGGGATATTTGGGGGCCACGGGCCACCTGTCTCCATGAATGGCCCAGCAGTAACGTTTTCTCTGCTCCCAACTTCAACATTTCAGTTTGGCCTCATTATGTATCAGGCACACACACTTGCAGTAACATACTGACCTTAAACTTACCCATAAACTCCCCAAGTCCTTCTCTCAGTCTCTTTTATATCTAATTTTAGCTAATTTTGGACTTTAGGCTTCCTTACCAATATCAGGCTTAAAAAAAAAATCTTCCCAATTAAAAACAGATTATGCAATAGATATTTTTATGGTGACTGCTCCCTTTACACTGTTCTCTTATTTTTGCTTACAAAAAAGCAAAAAGCAATATATACTATGATCTCATTGAATATGTATTTGTATAATAACTTTCTCATGTATTAATTATAAAGATATCCATATGTCCATAGGCTATATTCATAATCCCATCCTAATAGGAAAACTATTTCATTTTGCCCACTATCTTCCCGTCTTTGACCTGCTGCTTGCTTTGTATCATTGCAAATGGAGCATTTTTTTCCCGTACTCAGTTTTTCACCTATGCAAAAATATTTTGCATAGTTTCAAATAGTACCAGATAGTCATCAAAGTAAATATATCAAATAGTCCTTGCTGTTGACACATCTAGATTTGCAGTCTTACATTTAAGCATTTTTCAGCACTTCCTGTCTCTTAATATCTTCTAGATTGTAAGCTTTTTGAGGTTGACCACCCATCTGCAAATGTACAGAGCTTGGCATGCTGCAAAACAAATTTGCTAGCAAATAAATTTTGATTGAATGTAGTGTAATAATTGTTAGTCTCTTATTCTCTAACTGGAAATGCTATACACACACACACAATATATATATACATATATATGTATATATATGTATATGTAATATATTAGATATATAACACATATTCACGTATTCTCTAGCTGGAAATGCTGTACACACAATATATATGCACTATATATATATATAAAACATTGTATATGTGTATAATTATATATGTAATGGTTTAGAGCACATATTAGAGTTAGGTTACTGGGATTAATCCGTATTCTGCTATGCACTCCCTGAGTTACTTTGAGGAAGTTAATTGACCTCTTCAAGTCTCAATTTTCTTTCCTGTAAAGTGAGGACAGTAATATCTACTTGTAAATGAAGATGTAATGGCAAAATAAAGGTGGAACCCTTCAAGACGTGCCATCCTGGCCCACTAAGTGCCAGGAACAGCTAAACAGTAATGTAAAGAAAATTCCTTTGACTGCGATCTGAAAGAGAGTAACTCTACAAAGCAAAGCGACACTCGTCTGTGTAAATACTGTGAGAGTAAGGCACAGAGCAGAGGTTCCCTGGTCTTACTTAAGAGTGCACAACACACTTGTTTTGCTGAATCTGGGCAGGGTTCCTCCGTGCACGTTGCCAGAACAAGTGTCTTCCCGTAAGCATGTCCATCTACTGCTGGGAGCCAGGACCAATTACAGGACCATCCCTGTGAGTCAGGGATGTGGAAACATTTCGGGAAGGAGAAGTGGAAAGCAAAGAACCAGAGTAACTCCTTTTATCCCAGGCTAATCCCTTGAGCAGTAGGAGGGGAAGACAGTCAGGCCTGCCTAGAACACTTGTACCTTTGCAGAAGGTGGGTGATGAATAAAATCTTACAAACACAGTAACAAGTAGGCACGATCCAGGATGCAGTTCAGATCGACTTGGAGTTTTAAAAGCTCATTCTAAAGCCAGAGGGAGGGCTTATGGGAGACGGCTGTATGAACTCATCCTTTTGCACTCAGGCTCTTAGAGATTTTGACTTGCCACTAAGTCCAGTTTGGAGCCACCAATCTCAGAATTCTGCTGTAAATGTTTCATGCTTTTGTTCCAAAATGCACTGCAAGGCTCACAGCTGTTGCTGCCCGGGGGTTCCCAAAGGAAGCGTGTGGCTGTGTAGATGCCAGCCTCTGCCTTGAGTCTGGAGATGCTTATGGCTGGCTGTCCTCTTGGTGTGGGACCCACTTGGGTCGCCAGTTCAGCAAAGGGGTGCAAGATGCCAGTTCGGCCAGCTTTTCTTGAAATCTGATGCTGAATACATCTCAATGATGGGTCGTTTCAGATGCTCCCTCATTTACTCCTTGCCACATCCTGATTCCTAGTCTGCAGATTGTTTGGGTGCCTGAGGGAGACCAGGAGAGAGCATGACCCCTCTTAGCTGGAGTTCAGAACAATAAGTAAAGCAAAAAAGCAAAGATGGTAGCCAGGATATATTCTTTATCATAGAGACACTAAGTTGGCTGATGTTGGCTAGTTTCAGAGCCACATGAGCTTGCAAAGAATAATCCCAGAATCAGGCAGATGTATGTGCCAGTCACAACATATGGGGAAGGAAGCTTCCTCACCTGGTCCTCCGACCCCAGCGTCTGAGCCCTGGGAGGGGCAGTTGAATAGGGATTCCACATGGGCAGGTCAATCCCAAGAGGAAAAGTATAAAGCAAGGGAAGTGGATCTCATTTTCTTCCCAAATGTGCTAAACAAATGAGCCACTGCAACTAAAACAAGGTCCTACTGTGTAGTTCAGAAAATAGTATTCAGTGTTCTATGATAAACCATGATGGAAAATAATGTTTTAGGAAAGATTATATATATATTTATATATGTGTATGTGTATATTTATATAGAAATAACTGGGTGGCTTTGCTGTAGGGTAGAAATGAACACAACATTGTAAATCAGTTATACTTCAGTAAAAAAATTTTTTAAAAAGGTGAATGTCAAGTGTTGGAGAGAGGTCACAGGCGCATATTTAGGGAAACTCTGCCTTCATGAGAACGGTGTAGGGTCAAGTTCTGATGAGGAAACTGAGGTGCAGAGAAACTCAGTAATTTGCAAAAGGCTTCAATAGCTCCTTAGCAGTGGAGCTGAAATTCCAATACAGTCTTTCCACTCTTCGACCTTAGGCTGAGTTAGAGCTTTTCTCCACATTGAAAAACTGAACCCTTGACATAGGGAGGAGCTTAAAAGGTCATTCATCCTTTAGAATCCAAAACGAGGATTTTTGTTTTTTTTTTGTAAACTCGCCAAAGGATAGGCAGTTTTCTCCTTTAGGTTTGCTCCCTCTGCTTTTGCTGTTAACTCTGTTGAAAGTTCTAGTGACCCTAACTTTCACAATATAGGTCACTTCCTTTTCAGGAAGTTATCCTGGCGGCTGGACTTCTTCCTCCTGAAACTGGCTCCAACCTGGCACAGCAAACCGCATGTCTGAGAAACCTGCTTTGAGACCACAGACTATGTGGAAGCCAGCCTCCTTTCCTCTCCCTTGTCTCCACCAGCCTTCGCCACCTCCTTAGCCAGAGAGGAATGCTGACCTAGCATCAGTGGGCTGTGACAGCCATCCGTGTACCTTCTGCCTGACCTGATGTTCTCAGCACTGGCAGGCCAGCCGAGGGACTGTTAAGTGTCCTGAAGCCTTGTTTTTTTAATTCCCTTCTTTCAAATGTGATTATCATGATGCTTAATATTTTAAATTTTAATTGCATTTTGAAACTTTTGGCATGGGGTGGCTGAATGGCGTCGTCTTTAAGGGCGGCTTACAGTTTCCTGGGGCGGAGGATGGGACCTTGTTCTTAAAACTGTTCAGAGCTCAGCTTCCTTGGGGCTATGTGGGGGAAGGGTAGGGTGACAGTGTTTGGATTTATGGGTACAGTTTCCAATAGGTGGCTTCCTGGAAGATCTTTATGAAGGAGCCGGATAAAGGGCCTGAAGGAGACAGAGTCTCACAGCTTTTGGTTCCCCAAAGAGTTTATGAACCACACTGGGGTGGAAGCAATTAGCAGCAGCAAGATTTGGGGAGTAGGAGGAAAGAGGTAAAGTTTGTGCTGTATCTCCTTTTAGGGAAGCAAAAGTTATATTTCAGGAGCCATAAAATTCCAAAGTCTACTTACCTCTTAGTAATTTTAAGGAGCCTAAAATAGCCTTTGCCTTTGTGGCTGTGCTAAGGTGATAGCATGAACATTTTATAGGTTATATTCCCTTGAAATATTATTAATGAGGTAGCTTTGCATTGTTTGGAAACTCATTTTTCTGCTTGGCCCATTTTAATCATAGTATTGAAAATCCTATAAACTTGGGCTTCTACAGATGGGTTCTCAAGAAATCAAGAAATTTTAAAACAATTGATTCTTGCTGGTCAGTGTCTTGAACTTTACTCTGGACTTACTTTTTTTTCCCGAGAAACTGTAGAAGAACAGCTTTTACTTAAAATTCTACCAAACTCTGCCTTTCTTTCTTTCTCTCTTCTCGGTCTTCGTGGCTAAGACCTCAGTGGATAAGCAGGAAGGATTACGTAGTTTTGCAAAGGTAGGCACTTGCCTGTCTAAAAGAAGCTGCAGTATTGAGGGACCCTGGAAAGAAAATTGCCCTCCCCTCAGGTGGCGAAGAAGTGTTCCCTGTTTATGGCCAGGTTCATTGGCCAGTCACTCGGGGGGAGCTTGTCCTAAGCAATTTAATTTGGGTTGTGAAGCTAGTGAACCTTTAGCACAGCTCTGTGAATAAGGTTGTAACCAGCCTTCCATAACAAGTCCTATTTCTGATTCCCTTGAGCTAAGGTTATTCTTTGGACTGTCAAACTGGCACCTTTGGATATTTCTATGACCTTGAAAATTAGAATAATTAAGTTTCCTCTGGCACAGCAGGAGTTGATATGCATAATTAACAGCAGCCAGCAGTCCCTGGAGAACAAATGTATGAAAGACAGTAAGGAGGGAAAGAAGCAAACCTTTCTGAATGAGGAGATACGAAACGTCAGCTATGTGAGCATATGCCAGTGTTTGGACGTTCCTTATCATGTGCATGTAGATACCTCTCTGAAATTTAACAGTGTCTTTTCCCTTTATTTTTCTTGGTAGCACCTATCATGTGACAAAGAGGGACACAAATAATTGGCAATCAAATTAATGAACGGGGTGAAAAAAAAAACACTTCTTGATGGGGAGAAAAAAGTCGCAGGCTGTATGTATTACCTTTTTGCAACAAAAACAACTTTTAGACCACAATAACTATACACGTGCATTTTCTTTCCTAAGGTGTGAGGATGCCTAACATGAATTGGTTACAAGTATCTCTCTAAAACGTGTGCAAGGAATGTTTTTGAGTGTTATGCCGTTTTAAATATTTCTCCAAACAACTCTGACTCTGATCCTTTAGAGCACTATTTTTTCTGTGAAATTTCCTTTAAGTGTATGTACATAGATAGGCTGATGGACAGATGAGACGGTGTGGTGGCGGGGGCGGACAATTCATAGGGATACAGTTCTGTCTGTCTGAGTACGAGCGTTTGCTTTTAGCCAATGGGAGTTAAAAAGAGCAGGTTGTAGATATACCCCCAGCCAATGAGCATCAGTGTTCCATCTATTATATGCTCTCTGCTGGTGAGCTTTTGTAAATGGTGTCTTCCTCCGCTGGACTCATGCTGGCCTTCATTTCACGTTGTTGAGACTAATGCCAAAAAGTATGCAAGTGGTACTATCTGACTGTCCATCGAGCATCCTGCTAGCTATAAAAACATGGATTTTACAGTGATGTCATACACCTTCAAGGAAATGATCCAGGCTTTTTACCAAGAGGCAGTTAGAGATTAATGGAAGTCTTTTGTCGTTGAGAAGAGCACCATAAACATCTTTGCACTAAGGAGAGATTGATCAGTAACTTAGGAGTGGTAGCTGGTAAAGAATATAGTAGAGAAGAGATGTTCTGAAAAGCGTGGAAGGATTGCTAAAGTCCCATGATGGGAACATGTAACCATAGGTCTAATGACCTGTGTAACTGTGGTTCAGTTAGTGCTAAATGGAACAAGCACATATATTAGTTCTTTGATAAAAATGACTAAAAAGAGGGCAGGGAGGAGTTCCCATCGTGACTCAGCTGTAAGGAACCTGACTGGTATCCATGGGGGCAGGGGTTCAATCCCTGGCCTCACTCAGTGGGGTAAAGATCCGGCGTTGCCATGAGCTGTGGTATAGGCTGGCAGCTACAGCTCTGATTTGATCCCTAGCCTGGGAACTTCCATATGCCATGGGTGCGGCCCTAAAAAGACAGAAAAAAATAAAATAAAAAAGGAAAAGAAAAGAAAAAAGAGGGCAGGGGATAACGTCCCTATAAGCATCCATCGCAGCAGTCCTAAATTGATACCCCTGTTTTTGTTATTGATCTTTACCCACTGCCACTCATGTCACTGCCGATGAGCACTTCCCACCCAGAATATCAGCTTTGAGAAGATTTGAACATCAAAAAATGAATCATAAGATGTTCTTAGGGCCTAGGTGCAATGAATGAGTCCTAGTAAGACAGATTATTGCTCAAATGCTGCTTTCATCAGCAAAACCAAATGCTGTAAGTTAAATATTTGTCCTTTACTGTTGTGTACTGTGTACCATGTACATTAGGCCAAATGGTCTTTTGCTGTTTCTTTGGGTCTTTTTATTGTGATAATCACACTCCAAATCCTCAGGTCCCAAATAGAAGACTCATCTTTTTGTACATCTCCACATTCCAAACAAAGACTAGATCCAATTCCCAAAGCCTTTTCAGGGGGCTGATAGTCCCTTAACATGTTCGAAAATGAAAAGAGTATAAAAATGATGTGTGTGTATGATCAAATGAGTCTGAGAAGCACTAGCCACATATCTTTTTTGAGAATCAGATTCCATAAAAAATAGTTTAGTAGCTTTGAGAAGTCCTAGACTAAAAACACTTGCGTTATTTATACTTACACTTTGACTCGCTGAATTCAACACGATAAAAACTATATATACAAATGGCTAACATTTATCGAGGGGGACTCTGTTGTCCAAGGCATTGTTTTTATCGCCTGTCCTAGTTTTGTTTTAATGTAACCCTCGTTAACAGCCTCGGTGACATGTGAAGCCATCAAATGATTGGCCATTTAAGGAAAACAAAATGTACTACACCCAGGGGAGACTGTGGACCCCGTGGTCTAAATCAGCACTATCCAGTGGATAAATAATGCCAACCATATATGTGATTTTAAATTTTCTGATAAAATGGGGGAAAAAAATCCTAGATGAAAATAAATTTAATACTATAGTCTATGAACCCACTAGATCCAAAATATAAAAGTTAAATTAATATTAAAAATATAAAAATTGTATTAATGTATCTTATTAAGGATACTCTGCATTTCCCCCCATTTTTTCCCCTATTAAAATCTTCAAAATCCAGGGCATATTTTACACTCGAACATTCCTCAGTTCAGATTAGCTCCATTTCAAGAACTCAGTAGCCGCAAGTGAGCTGCAGCTGCTCTTCTGGACGGTCCAGGTCCATTCCAAAGTGCCAGCCCGTGGAAAACGCTCCCCTCCCCTTCCTTCCAGGAGCACAATCAGTTCTCCTTTACTCACAACAGCATCATCGGGAATGAGGCCAGCCTCTGCAGCTCAGCTGGTAAAGACCTGGAGGCAGACATTTATATTTCTTTGATGTTTCTGTTTCCTTCAACGCCAATGTCAACTTTCCCCAATGGACAGGGAACACAACTGAGGGAGGCCTTTTTGATGTAATGAAAATCAGCAGGAAGGCATCAAGAAACCTCATTTAACCTTGTCAGGATAGCATTTAACTTACCTTAGGGTAGGCCCTTTAGTTGTCTCTCTGTGCGTGGAACCCTGAGAGGCAGGTAGATGTGGATTTAAAAAAAAAAAAAAATCAGACACTTAGCTAGAACACTGGACTGGTTTTGAGGGCCAGAGAAATTTCAAATGTGGTGTAATTTAAGTGGATAAGTGTGAATGTATTTATTAGAAAGTAGATAATAACAATAATTAATTTTCCTTTGTATTTTCCATGGGCTAATGCCTGTTAATATGCATTGTCTCTTTTATTCTTTACAATTCTCTGAATTGTCTCATTGTATAGATGAGGAAAATAAGGCTTAGGCAGGTTAGGAAATTTTGGCTGAGCTTCCACTGTTGTCAGCCCCATTCAGTGCTGGAGCTCAGGCTCTTAGAGGAAGTGGGATTCCCATATACTCTCTGTTCAAGAATCCGCAACTTTCTAGGATCCGAACGGAAGCTGAGTTTGGGCATAGTCATGGTGATATGGCTGTACACTAACCACTACGCAGGAATGTCCTCTGGGGAAACATCTCTAAATGTTCAAGTACTTGATCTTCAAGTACTTTCTCCATGTCTGTGTATGTGAAGATGGTAACATTTCCATTTCAAAAATTGGGTGATAGTTTTAACCTAGTCCGGGAAGGTCAAGGTAATTCTCTGAGTATAGTGTCAGTTTATCCAAGCCTTGCAATTTCAACATGATGACTCTGTCTATTCCCAGAAATTGTGACTCTGACAAGCTCCTGCTGCAGTCACTTCATTAATCTTACTCTACCAGGACACCTGTTCACTACTGTGCAGTGTCGGCTGATATCATATGGTAATTACGTTGTTAATTCATGGGCTGATGTTTTCCAGACTGAAGCATGGCTTCCTGCAGGCAGTGATCTGGGAAATCAAATCAAGGAGGCACGAAAAACACTGACAATTGTCTGCTTCTGCCAGCTTGGGAATATGGCATTGCTTTGGGTGGAAAGAATGCCATTTGGTAAATATGGTCTTCTTCATTGGGCCACTGTTTAGCAGAAATTCTGTTAATTGAGTGGTGGTATGAAATGAATTTTTGAGTGGGATTTAACTGGACCTAAATCCTAGCTTATTCCTCAGTTGGGGATTTTGATGTTACTGAACCTCTCAGAGTATTTGCCTGCATGGTGTAACAGTGATAGAGCCAGCATTACTAGATGCAAGCTCCTAACCTAATAAACACTCGATGCAGGTTAACTTCTGTTATTCTTATTTGGCAAATATGTACCGATACCTATCGTTAATTAGCAACATGGGAAAGATTCTTGAAGAATAGAGCACTCCAGTTTAGCTACTTATAAATAAGTAGAGGTAAGACAGACGGGTGTTACAGATTGCAGAGCAAGTCTTTGTGTGGTCTGGTGTGGTTTGAACCCTTGGGCTCTGAGAACCTGCAGATGAGATTTTTGACTTTCATTTCTCTGTGAGGTTGTGATTTTGAAGGACTTGGACTAGAATCTTAGCCCTACCACATGTTAACTGAGTGACCTTGAGCAAGTTTCTCCATCCCGTGGTTCCTTCATCTAAAAGGGTGCAGATATAATAATATCTACTCCATAGGGTCTCTGCAAGTATTCAATAAGTAAAGGATTTTAAGCACCTAAAGCAGTACCTGTCTCCTAGTAAATACTCAGGAGCAGTTAACTATTGTTATAATAATAATGTTATTACTTCTGGAGTTTATAGTTTCCCTGGGGAGGTAGACCTAGCATCTGAAATAATGATATTTCGTATCATTGCTACACGTTGTAGTATAACTTAGAATCAAAATAGTAATTTCCAACTTTTGGCTCGAGTAACTCCTTATTATTCCCTCCTCTAAGGACTATTAAAAAGAGCAAAACAACACCTCAAAACCGTTTTTTTTTCCTTTTGTAAAAGCAATAAATGGATATTCTGGACAAATTAAAATATAAATAAGCAAAGTGAGGGAGAACATTGAAACCCATAATCATACTACTCAGGGATAAGTGTGGTTAGTACCTTGAATGTATAGCTTTTCATATACCCATCTTTGTGTGTGTATATATAAACTTTCTAAAAATGGAATTTTTTTCTTTTTTTTTTTTCATTTTTGCCCGCCCCATGGCATATGGAGTTTCTAGGCCAGGGGTCAGATCTGAGCCACCATTCCACCTACACCACGGCTGAGGCAACACTGGATCCTTTAACCCACTGCCCCAGGCCAGGGATTGAACCTGCATCCTGGAGCTACAGAGACGCCACTGATCCCATTGCGCCATAGGGGAAATGCCATAAAATTGAAAAATTTTTAGAAAAATATTGTTTATGATCTATTTTTATCCATAATAGTATTTTATCTATTAATAAAATGTTTCTTTTTTTTTTTTTTTGTCTTTTTAGGGCCGCACCCGTGGCGTATGGAGGTTCCCAGACTAGGGGTCTAATCGGAGCTGTAGCCGCCGGCCTACGCCAGAGCCACAGCAACGCCAGATCCAAGCCACATCTGCGACCTACACCACAGCTCATGGCAACGCCAGATCCTTAACCCACTAAGCGAGGCCAGGGATCGAACCCACAACCTCATGGTTCCTAGTCGGATTTGTTTCCGCTGCGCCACGACAGGAACTCCCAACAAGTGTTTTTTAATGACTAAATACTATGCTGTCGTTTGGATTCCCTGTAATTCATTCAACCAACCCTCACTTCTGGACATTTAGGTGCTTCTCCTGTGTGCGTATGCCGTGGCGACACTATCTTATGCCTAAACTGCCTGAAGCTCGTTCCAGGGTTTTACTTCTGAGGATGGAGGATGGCCATGGGTCTATAGCCAGGTGGTAGGTTCAAGGTGGAGCACTCATCTGCTTCCTGGGCAGAGGGGATCGCAGGAGCAAGGCCATCCCAAGCAGGACATCTAAGCGGGAGGGCCAGCGGACTATAGAATACGATTTAGACAGGAACAGACAAGGCAAGCAAAACAGAGCCTGGAGGGCGTTCGATGAGGACTGGACAGAACTCCCATTAGCAGGTGAGACCTTCTCTGCGATGCCAGTCGCCTGAGCTCCTTTTTTCTTTGAGGCTGTGATCCTCTGCTCCAAGAGGTCAGAGAAAGGCCAGAAGTGCTGTGGGCAGGGACAGCTGGAGAAACTTCTTAAAGCAGATATTGTGGGTGATACATATGAGATACGTACAAATAGGTCAAGAGGAAACCTGAGAGTGTTTCAGACCGGAGAACAGCAGGGATGATCTAGTGTGGCTTGGCCCTGTGAGCCTTGAGAAGCTGTCAGTGTGATTTTTGTGGTCGTGGTTACTCTGGGGTGCCTCTGGTCGCTGCGTGTGAGTTGCTTTGCAAAGAGGTTCCTGGCCCACCTTGCTTGCCCAGAGAAACAGAGAAGAATAGCCAGTCGATGACCATCAGTGGAGAGATACCCCTGCCTTCCAAAAAATCATCAAAAATGACCTTGTTCCATTCGGTCTGATTGCGCAGAATAAGACTCAGTTTAATGTAATGATTCATTAAAACGAACCAATTAAAACATCCTAGACCACCGGGTCAGCATTAAGCCAGCAGTTCAACCTAGCTCTCACAGAGAAACAGGTAAGAAAAAAAAAGGCATCACCTTCTTTTTTCAAAGCCTCACAACCAGAAGAAAATCTCTGGTCCCCCCCCCCCCGATATAGCACCTTTTGTCAGGTGGTTTCCAAATTTTTTATTCTATGGTTAATAATGTTATAATGAGGCTGTGGTATTCCAGCTCAGTTGTTCTAAATATTTTAACTAATGGAATTTTATTGTGTTTGGCCCTGGGGATTTGAAATAGTGGGTAGAGCCACACAGGGCTCACTGATAAATAATAAATTCCACAATGCCCATTAATCTATATTTGGAAGCAGCATTTCCCTTGTTCTTTCCACGCTCTGACATTTACTTGTACGCTGTACCCCTGAGTATGCAGGTTTTTATAGCTGCATTTTCCATGCAATATATTTTTTTTAATTTCCAGAACCCATATATATATTTTTTTTTCTCCACCACTTACACAGTAAGGAGGAGTGTTTATACGACAGTGAAGTCCGATTTGTTTTCTGCGTTTTGCCGTGGAACTTTGAGAAGCCGAGAACTGCCAGCTGCGTCCGACCCCTCATTTCTGCCATTCCCCTTCCCTTCCACAGCAGAGGGATTTTTCTTCATGTATGTCCCTCGCACACTCAGTTTCCTAAGTGGCGTGGCCGTGGTGACTGTCATTTTAAAGGTGGATGGCTTTTCATTGGCTTTGCCAAAAGTATTTGACATGGTGGGCTTTTATATGGTTTGAGGGATTATTAGTAGAACTAACAAAGGGGCAGCACCGTTTCCCACGGTTTGGGGTCTGAACAGGCTGCAAGGCAGAGCTGAGCCCAGTCCTAAGGAGAACACCGGAGTCCTTGCACTGTGACTCCATCAGCATTTAACCCACTGCCTTTAATCAGCGAAATTCATCAGCCAACACTCTGCCTGCTTTCTGGGACCCAAGCACAGGCCCTTGATAATAATTTGCTAAATTTGAAGTTAAGCCACATTTGCAACTATTTACTATTAACGTGTTAAGACAGTTGATTAAATTTCCCCATATCAAGAAGACATTGGTTGACAACTTTGAAATGCAGTCTGTCCTGTGTCACAGCCCAATGACCCACACTACAACAGGCCTGCTCAGGCGTGGTTCCATCTGTCCTTTGGCAGGGCAAAGACCCTGTTAGAGCACAGCCCATGAAGGACAGCGGCCCGAATGAGGTGGCCCTGGTGCCTGTGGGCCCAGCAGGATGGATGCTCAACAGTCAGAGCCTGTGGCTTCAGAAACCATTTCAAACACATGGAGGATTCTGTGCATCCAGCCTCTCGCCTCTGGGACACCCCAGTTGGTCCTGACCCCTGTTCACATAGTGCTCAGAAGGCAAAAGAGCATGGAATGATGGAAACCGAAGGAGGGGCTTTCTGAGCCTGGCTCCGTCCTGATCAGCCTTGAAGCTTGGGTAAGTCTCAGCACATTTCTAAGCCTGAGAGTCCTCTTCTAAGTTATAGTAGTAATATGCCTTGTGTGCCTACCTTCCAGGTGGGCTGTTTTCAGGTTCCATTAACTAAGCTCCTTGGGTATTCCCAGGTGGCACAGTGGGTTAAGAATCCAGCCTTGTCACAATTGAGGCTCAGGTCACTGCTGTGGCGCAAGTTCAGTTCCTGGTCCTGGAACTTCTGCATGCCATGAGTGAGGCCAAAAGCTAAAAACAACCAACAAACAAAATAAGGTCTTCGCATACTTGGAAACACTCTCAAACTACTGTACCTAAGCCAGGAGCAGAGGAGGTGCTTGGAAGTATCTGATGATGGAATGAATCGAAAGTACTACAGGGAACATGTTGGTCAAACCTTTTCAAATTGGAGCAGATAGGGTTGCATTCCCTTCCTGCTCATTGGAGGGTAGAACAAGTGCCTCGCTTGCTTAGGGGAACAGCCAACACTGGTTTGATGTCACCAGGCATCTCTGGCCAAACATCAAACCCACATTTCCCTGGGGATCAAGAGTGAGAAGCTAGCTGTTGCAAGACATGATGTGTTTTTTGCCATTGCTTCAAATGCTTAGTTGATCTTGAACTTTGCATTCCTTGTCTGCAAGCCTGGAGCTCCTTCAAAGTGTAATATTAAGCAAGAAGAGCTATGGTTAGTGCAAGGCAAAGAAAAAATATGTTTTCCTTTGTTTTGTCTTTAGCCCAGGGTTTATTGCTGCCAGAGCCCTATTTATTAGCTAGCTTTAAAAAGCAGCTGTTCTCCGTCTTCCTTTTTCCCCTCCGATGATGCCTGCCTTGGATATTTGGGCGCAGCTTAATTTTAGCAGTGCTCTGTAAAGTGAGTCCTGGGAAATGGATTTTGTATCTCTTTCAGAGGTTAGAGAAATGGAAGCATAAATATTGAATCCACATATTAAAGAGAGGGTAGATAATTATGCTCTTGTCTGTTCCCTGGCAGCTTGTTGATGTGTTTTTATTTTCTAGTGAATGAGTGATGTTTTTCAAAGGGAGGTGCCATTTGGGAAATCAGATCTCTGCTGAAGCATAGCAGTGATCCCTGCATTGTCATGTTTTGCACGGGTCCAGCTCTAACCCACAAGTAAGCAGCGGGGCTGGACTAATTACGCAGCTGTCAGAATCACAAAAATGAATGAACAGGGAGCACTGCTGCCTTATCTGTGACAGTCTGTGTTGGTTTGGATTTCACTTTTCTAACAGCGATCTTTGGGCAGGCCAGAGAGCGCTCATGTGAAATTGAAAACTTCTGAAAACAGTATTAGAAAGTCTTATCTGCCCGTGCTTGGGGCCCCGTGATGCAGAGCGTGCTTGCTCCCAGTCCAGAAGCACCGTAGCTTGTAACACAGGCAGACAGAAGGTAGAGTCACGCTGCGAGACAGTGACCTTTACCCCTTACAGAAACACGCTCATCCACCCAGGACTCATGCATCCAGTGTCTCTATTCTCATTAGATGTATGTTATGGATGTTGTATAGCTAAAGTATCATTATGTTGCATATATATATATACACGTTTTGTGTGTGTGTGTGTGTGTGTGTGTGTGTGTATACATATATACACACATACACATAGAAGATTTAAGTACAGGATGTTTCTCTGTCAAGAGGGTTGGGGAGCCTCCCTTGATGAGCCATCACCACTGCCCTACAAATATATTGCAGAGTCATCCAGAAACCAGATAGGAGGTTCTCTCTGTTCTGAGCTGTAAGGACCAGGGAAATGCCATGCCTCGCTGTACTGGAGCCTGTATTAAAGGAAAAATCTGTAATACTGATTCTGCCTTTATTTAAAACGTTGATTTTTTTAAATCAAAGATTGCATTAATGTAGTTTTTTTTTTTTAATGTTGCGTTAGGATATTATCTATCTACCTTACAGTAGTTTAGAGGACAGTTCTTAAGTTTTACACCTAGGATAGATGCTTTTACGGCGGTTTTTTGGACACCCTCTGAGGTTTTGATCCGGGACAGGTACCTTGCTGATCTCAGCCTCTTCCTGGCCCCTCAGAGAGTCCTTTGCATTTTCCTGTAAGACGAGAGCCCCTGTCATGCTGGCCCTGCTGCCTGGCGTTCTCTCCTCCCTCCCCGCGAGGTCTGGTTGTGCTACAGTAACTGAATCAGACATAGTCCCCACATTCATGGAGCTAATGGTCTGGAAATAATGATGGACAAAACCAGATTAAACACATTTATAAAATCAGAGTAAACATATTTATAAAAATTAGAGTAAACACATTTGCAGTTCTTTGGAACACAATGCAAAGCACTATTTAAAAAAAAAAAAACTTGTTATGGGAAAAGAAATGGGAGCTGTGATGGTGGGGATAGTCCTTGGAGCGGAGTTAGAAATAGCCCGACACAGGGAAGAGCTGGCATTCACGTTGACACTTGATGAGAAGACGAGGTGGGGGAGAGGACGCCAAGCAGAGGACACTGTGTGAGTGAAGAGCCAACATTAGAAAAGTGATATTTTCCGTAACCATGTGGCACATGAGGCCAGGCTGCAGTGAAGTAGGAGACCCGTAAGAGCGGG
Source organism: Catagonus wagneri (assembly GCA_004024745.2). Classification (NCBI taxonomy): domain Eukaryota; kingdom Metazoa; phylum Chordata; class Mammalia; order Artiodactyla; family Tayassuidae; genus Catagonus; species Catagonus wagneri. The sequence continues at coordinate 3,619,824 of PVHT020000035.1, read as the reverse complement.
GCCTGGAGTCGGAGGCAGGGTTCAGGTGAGAGGCCTCTGAAGGTTAAGGTCAGAGGTCCAGACGGGGAAGGCTGGGGTCTAGGGGTCATCTGCTGTAGAAACAGTCCCTCTGTCTCCTTCACCTGGTACACCCGCATCTTCCCCATCAGGTAAAGTAAAGGCTTGCTTATGTGTTGACTCCCTCCTAGTAGGAAAACTCCACAAGGACGAGGAATGCAACTTGACTGTTCATGAGTATTTCTTGCATCTAACCACGGGGCCCAGTAAACATTGTGACACAACAAGTCCTTACCATTAGATGTGCTGGCAGCCAGAGATCAACCTGGTTGAGAAAAAAGCAGGGAGTGCCTGGCAGCTCCCACTTTGGAACTGAGGATAGCAATCTGGCCCCTAAAAGACTGAGGATTCCGGAAAGCTCCATGCTGGATCCACTGAAGAATCAAGGACCAGGACACCATTCTCCAAGTCTTTTTGATTTGTATATGCTTTCATTAGTTCGTTCTCTTTCCCTTGCCTTGTCAAGCAAATGGCTGCTCATCTGAGCTTTAGTATTTGATCTGGGGTGTTTAGGCAGATTCGTCCTCCTTTTGCGTTTGGACGTGGCAGAAGAGCAAACACCGAGGGAAGGGAGCATCTGGGGGGCGTGGAGGACCTCGTGGACAAGTTCCACAAAGCGGAGTCTCCTCCCTTTTTATTCTCTGAGAAAACCTAGGATGCTTTGCATGTTTTATCTGGAGTCATTCTTTTAGTTCCTGCTTGAGAGTTCAAAATCTAAATTATTAATTAGCTTTCAAGTTTGAACATCCTGATGCAGTGACTAATTCTCCTTGGTTAATGTTTTTTGTTTTTTTTTTTTAATTAAGAATTGTGTTTTGGGAGTTCCCACTGTGGCTCAGTGGTGACGATCTTGACTGGTATCCATGGGGATGTAGGTTCAATCCCTGCCCTCCCTCAGTGGGTTAAGGATCTGGCATTGCCATAAGCTGTGGTACAGGTCACAGATGTGGCTCAGATCTGGCCTTGCTGTGGCTGTGGTGTAGACCTGCATCTCCAGTTTGACCCCTAGCCTGGAAACTACCTAAGTGCCTGTTGACAGTGGACAAAGAATGATGGATACAGAAATGTGATATCATATATATATATATATATATGTGTATATTATTTACATCTGTAATGTATATAATATAATGGAATATTATTCATCCATAAAAACAAGGAAATCCTGCCATTTACAATAACATGGATGAATACTGAAATGTTATGCTAAGCGAAATGAACCAGACAGAGAAAGACAAATACTGTGGGATGTCACTTACATCTGGAATTTAAAAAAAAAAATCAAATTTATAGAAGCAGAAGCAGACTGATGGTTGCCAGAGGCTGGAAGGTGGGGGAAATGGGGCGATATTTGGCAAAGGGTACAAAATTCCAGCTGTTAAATGAGTAAGTTCTGGGTCCGCATGGTAATTATAGTTAACAATACTATGTGGTTTACTTGAAAATTGCTAAGAGAGGAGCTTTTAATTAAAAGTTCCAACTACACACACACACAGACACACACACACACACACACACACACACACACAATGAGACTCTGTGAAGTGGTGAATTTACCTAACCTTATGGTAGTAATCGCTTCGCAATATAAACATATCAAATCACCATGTTGTAAACCTTAAACTTAACATTTGTTATGTGCCAGTTGCACCTCAGTAAACCTGGCCGGGGGAGGGGGGGCGGGGTAGAATTGCTTTAGGAATTGGAATTCTGACAAAATGTGAAAGACTGTCTTATTCCCTGGTCAACAAAACTTCCAACACTTCAGCTTCTGTTCTCTTTTATCTCAGAAAGAAACACAACTTTTCTTGCAATCCAATCTATTGTCCATTTGGCATCTTTTATGCCCCTTAATTTTTCCTTCCATTAGCATGTGCTGGTTTCCTGTTGCCTGTGGAGAGGCCGTACTTCCTGGTGGCAGCGGGGCCAGAGGGCGGATTGATGCTCTTTAGAAGCACCACGGAGTGAGAAGTTTATTTTTCATGGGAAACTTCACAGAGGAGCAAGTATTTATGCCAGTACTTAAAAGATGCCTAACAAATGTATACAGACTTACAATTTGCCAGATGTCATCTCTGGAATGCTTGTAGTTTCTATCAAGACTGTTCTGAACAAATGAGTGGCTGACAGCAAATTACTGAATGGCGTGTGTTTCTTGGGAGATAATGCAGTACAGTGGTTAAGACTATTAGTTCCAGAACAAAACGGCTCATGGACAAATTCTAGCGCTGCTAGCTGACAGCATGTGCAACCTTGGGGAAGACTCTAAACCCCTCCTAAGATCAGGCTGTTTTTCTGTAAAATGGGGGTAGTACTGCTGCTGCCTCATAGATTTCCTGGGAAGACAAGTGAAACTGGTCCATGCAAAGCACTTAGTGTAGTAACTGGCAGTTAATAAGTGTTCAATATATGCCATTTTTATTAGCATCAGAATTGACCGTGGGAGTTTGTTAAAAATATCAACTGTTGGTTCCCACTGAGACTCACTCAGTTAGCTTTTCTAGGTCATTTCCAGGATCTGTGTTTGCACCCCAAGCTTTTCTTACCTAGGCACTCCAATACCCATGTCTGTGCTGCAGGTTGTCAATTACAGGACTGCAAAGAGGCAAGGTCTGGACTTTACAGTTAGAAAAACACGAGTTTGAACTGCCATTCTCAACCCCTTCCTGTCTGTGTGACTTTGGGCAGTTACTTGCATTCTCTGACCTTCTGTTTCCTAACTTGGAAAACAGAGATCAGATTTTCTAGGTATCTCACGAATCCACATGAATGTGGTGACACAGTGAGTGTCGAGTCCTTTGCACATAGTACGTGCTCAGGAAAGCATGGTTGCCGATCTCACAAGTGCGTGCCACCCCCTGTGTTAGATGCTAGGGAGAGAAGACAAGAGTCACGTTCAAGTTTGTAGTCGGCCTCTGCAGGGTGACAATGGCTTTAGTGAAGAACAGCACCCAGTAGTTGGTGAGGCATTTGAAGATCACCTAGTCCCACCTGGCATGGGGACAATTACTTCTTTAACATTCCTCGGAAACGGCAGTCTTCTAATTGGCCCACAGCTCCATCACAGGTGCATCTGCCCCCTCTGGCTTCTTGCAGAGTAAGTTTCCTCCGTGGTGGAAGTTGCTATCCTGAAATATCTGAAGGCAGATTTTTTTTTTTAATCGTCTCTGACTTTAATTTTCCATATCAGCATCCCCAACTACTTCTCTTGTTTCTCCTGTGGGGTGGTTTGGGGTTTCCCCATGCCTGCGTTAGGCTCCCGTTAGCAGGGCTCCCTTCAATCATGAGAGAAGCTCAGGGAACACTTATCATGGCATGGACGCCTCAGTAGAAGTACATCTAAGGCCCCTTAAAAGGCCTGTGTGGGAACTATTTCTCATATGAAATAATACCTTTATGTTTTTTAATCATAGATTGAAAGGTGATGCTGAAGCAGACGGACTTGTTTATGGTGGAAGAACACTGAATAGGAAAAATAAGTGCTTCTGAACATTTCTTAGACTGTCTTGAGCCTTAATCTCAGGCTTCAATTTCTGTTTAAAGTTATTTCTTTTTTAAAAAATGACTGAAATATAGGAGTTCCTGTCGTTGTGCAGCGGAAACAAATCCGACTAGGAACCATGAGGTTGCGGGTTCGATCCCTGGCCTCACTTAGTGGGTTAAGGATCCGGCACTGCTGTAAGCTGTGGTGTAGGTTGCGGATGCGGCTTGGATCCGGCGTGGCTGTGGCTGCGGTGTAGTCAGGCGGCTACAGCTCCAATTAGACCCCTAGCCTGGGAACCTCCATATGCCATGGGTATGGCCCTAAACAGACAAAAAGACAAAAAAAATTATTGAAATACAGTTGATTTATAATATTGTATTAGTTTCAGCTATACGGTAAAACGATTCAGTTACACGTGTGTGTGTGTGTGTGTGTGTGTGTATGTATTCTTTTTTAACATACTCTTCCATTAGATATTATTACAAAGTATTGAGTATAGTTCCCTGTATTGAGTGTAGTTCCCTGTACCATGCAGTAGGTCCTTGTTTGTTATCTATTTTGTATATAGTAGTATGTGTATTTTAATCCCAATCTCCTAATTTATCCCTCTCCCCCCACTCCCCTCTCGTAGCTATAAATTTGTTTTCTATGTCTGTGAGTCTGTTTCTGTTTTTAAAATAAGTTTAGTTGTATCCTTTCTTAGATTCTGTATATAAACAATGTCATATGATGTTTGTCATTCTCTGTCTTATTTACTTCACAGTATGATAATCTCTAGGTCCGTCTGTGTTGCTGCAAATGGCATTATTTCTTTCTTTTTTATGGCTGAGTAGTATTCAAACGTGTGTGTTTGTGACATCTTCTTTATCCATTCTGTTGATGTCACTTGGGTTACCTGTATGTCTTCGCTGCTGTAAATAGTGTTGCTATGAAATTTAGGGGAGCATGGAACTTTCTGAATTATGTTTTTCTCCAGATATATGTTCAGGAGTGGGATTGCAGTATCATATGGTAACTGTATTTTTTTTTTTTTTTTTTTTTTGCTTTTTTAGGGCCACACCCATAGCATATGGAGGTTCCCAGGCTAAGGGTCTAATCAGAGCTACAGCTGCTGGCCTGTGCTACAGCCACAGCCATAGCAATTCAGGATCCGAGCCACGTCTGTGACCCACACCACAGTTCATGGCAACGCTGGATCCTTAACCCACTGAGCAAAGTCAGGGATCGAACCCGCAATCTCATGGTTCCTAGTCAGAGTCATTTCTACTGAGCCACAGTGGGAACTCCCTATTTTTAATATTTTTAAGGAACTCCCATAGTGGTTGTACTAATTTACATTCCCACCAACAGTGTAGGAGGGTTCTTTTTTCTCCACACTCTCTCCAGCATTTCTTTGGAATGTTGAAATATCTGTAGCACATAAAGCTTGCCTGACTTTTTCTCTGATCATAACAAATAAAAGTGTGTCAAGACCTATTTGGGAGGACAATAACATTTAAACCATGAAAGCTAATGAGCAGGCCAAAGCATACCTTTGATAAGCTTTGTCATCTTTTTGTCTGCAGTTCATAGACCTTGCGTTTTAATTTACTATACATAATGCTTTCTTAATGAGTTCCAGTGGATGGCCATTGAAACATTCTGGAGCAGCTGCAGACGTTATTGTGGGGGGAGAGGTGTGGGGGGGGAGGAAACATTTATTTGATTTATGTGATATGCAGTTGAGGTAACTAATATTTGCAGCCAGGGTGCAATAACAGCAAGGGAAAAATCTTCAGTATTACTGTGGACGGGAGAAAGGTGCTAAATCAATTTATTTTTCCTGTACGTGTGAAAACTACTAATTGAGAACTAATGGAATTGCATTTTAAATGTTGAATGTCTTGCTAGACGATGGTTTGCTTTGTGCCAGAAAGTTCATATTCAGCCAACTCAGTTATCAGAATTATTTTTAAAGTGAAAATTGAATTGAGGCTTCCTAGTACTGATTTGGGCTATGTTATAAAGCACTGGCCTTTGAAAATGAACTGTGACTTGAAAGAAGAGAAGAGAAAAGATTGAAGATTATTCCTAAAACAAAGTCACAGGTGTAATTGCCACAGTCACAGACACTAGTTGTAGGGCTTTAGTGTTAAGAAGTGTTGAAAAGCACTTTTATGTGTATTACCTCATTTAATTCTGCTAACAGTTCTGTACAGTAGGTATTATTTTTCTCACGTCCCAGATGAGGAAACAGAGGCTTTAATAGCTTAATTAATTAAGTCAAAGTAGGAATGCTCAAATCGTGACTTGAACTCTATCTAACCTTCAGTTGTGTCTCATAATATCTGGTCTTGGAATCCTGTAGTCTTAAAAAAAGTCATGTTATAGAAGTGTTTATTAAATTGTGGAATACTATCTATATTCTATATGGACATATAGGATGATTATTACTGTTATCAATTATACAGTTAAATCAGAGGATGGGAATAGAAAATGGACCACAAGCAATCAAAAAACAAAAACTCGAGGGGTATCCAGGCAGACCTCAGAGATATCGCGGGTTCAGTTCCAGACCACTGTAATAAAGGGAATATCATAATAGATTCACAATGGTTTTTTGGTTTTGCAGTGCATATAAAATTTATGTTTGCACTATAGTCTATTAAGCATACAATAGCACTAAGTCTAAACAGCGATGTACATACCTTAATTAAAAAATACTTTATTGCTAAAAAATGCTAACCACCATCTGACAACTCAGAGTTGCCACAAAACTTCAATCTGTAAAAAATGCTGTAAAGCAAAGTATAATAAAATGAGGTATGCTTATATGTAAATGAGAAGGAAATCATTTCTGGATGTTGAGTTATTAGATTTTGATCTCTAGGTTCTGAAACTGTGATCCAAAATCATCACTTTCAGACTCAGCTTCTGTCACTCTGTGTCCATCGTGCCTGCCCACTTGGCCTGATCAAGTTGCCACATCTGTGACTTCATTCCTAATGTCTTGTGACATGTGTAATAACTCCCCTCTTCTCTTTTGTGAACACACACACAGAGACACACATGCACCTTGGGACCCTTTAGTTATTATCTTGCCTTTTCCATTAATCCTTCACTTCCTTGGGTTAATGAGAAGAGCTACGATCCTAGCTTCAATTCTTACTCTGTATAAAGAAGCAAACCCATGATGACCTCGCTCCCCAGTCTTCCCTGCCCTTATCCCTTGGCCTATATATAATTTCGTTAATCATGTCTGCGTAAGTCCGGGCCTTGGTGGTTGTAGATTTGTTCCTTTGTGTTGGTCTGTCGCCCATTGTCAGTTCCTTCAGCCCGTGCCTGCGTCCTGTGCCCGGAATGAACCTCACACTTTATGATTCATGTTGTCGAGGGCCAACCTGGCCACACGGCCCTCTAAACCAGAGGCAACAGCATCACCACTTTTAAACACTTGCTGAGGTTTCACTGTTTCTCCGAACCTACACTGACACCATTAACTTCCTTCTTCCCTATTAGAAGAAAGAAAAATACAAATGTTAACACAGGTCCATTGTCCTGTGTGAAAACCCTTGGGGCCAGATGCGTTTCGGAATTCAGAATTCTCCAGAATGTTTGAAAGGCAATAGGGAGGGGGTGTATGCTATAACATTTACATGACATCCTCTGCAGGGTCTAGGGCAGTAGCTTGTAATCAAATCCTTTAATATTTTTCAGGGGCAAAACGTCTGGAGAGTTAAACTGGTGGGTGAGTACAATAGCCTCACATTAGGCCAGGTTGCATTTCATCATTAAATGGTTTCTGGTTAGATCAGGTTTTGCAGTTAAATGAATCTTCAGAGCCTTGAGAATTTTGGAATTATGGACAGATTAGGGACTGTAGCCCTGTGCTAATAGAAGAATCATCATATAAAGTAACTCACCCTGCCATAAGTCTTTATAGAAATTCGACTTTCTATTCTTTTCTTAGACAACAGGACACATTTTCTTACCATAAAATGCACCAGATTAGAATTTGGTTGGCCTAACTTGGTGCTTTATAAACTTGATAGAAGCCTTGGAAAGTTCTCTTATCAGGGAGTTCCCATTGTGGCTCAGCGGTAGCGAACCTGACTAGTATCCATGAGGATGAGGGTTCGACCCCTGGCCTCGCTCTGTGGGTTAAGGATCTGGCATTGCTGTGATGATGGTGTAGACTGGCAGCTGCAGCTCCGATTTGACCCCTAGCCTGGGAACTTCCATATGCCATGGCCCTAAAAAAGAAAAAACAGAAAAAAAAGAAAAGAAACATCATATACACTCTTCCTTATAGCACCTATAATGCACTGGCTCTCAACCATATTCAGAAGAGAGGTATTGCATAACCCCTCCTCTTTCCCCTCTGAGAAACTGAGATAAGATCAGCAGAAAGACAAACAACGATTGGAGAGTGTGAGTAGTTTTAGAGGCTTGTGTCCATCTTTCTATATACTTTTTCTTTCCTGATCATTTCTTCTTCTTGGATGTGAGGCCATAGCCAACATACCAAGGTGTCTTGTCATCCCATAGTCATTTTCAAATGTATTCTGAGTTTTAAAGCTGAATAATAATTTCTCAGCATGGTTTCACTGTTTATTAGGGTCATAGTTTAACGAACCATAGGGCTGATCAAGGTCATTGTATACATTAGTGATGATTAAAAGAGAAAAAGCAGGCATGTGGGATCTTGATTGTTTCATTCAAAAACCCAAAATTGTCCAGGAACTCATAAATTAGCCCTGTTTAATGTTTATGAAGATAATTAGGGAAAGATTGCTTCAAAGTAATAACTGTTATAAAAATGAGACCTTTTTAAAACCCTGATTTATAAAGCACTTATTTGCCTTCAAGAATTTTGGGGGCTGATTTATAAGCTGATTCACCATCTGTCTCTTCTTGGCAAAACAAAGGCGAAATAGTTGGATGCTATTTTAGGAGGCAGATTAAAATATTAATTGTATATTTTACATGAACAAGAGACCAGGGGAGCTAGTATTTAGCTTTGATTATGGGTGAGTCCTTTATATAAAGTATCTTTTAAATCGTTCTACCACGTATTCATTTAAGATGAAAAATAAATATACTCTAAATAGGAAAAGTAAAGCTCAAAACCAAACGGTGTTGCTAGTAAGCTTTTATAAATTTTCATTTAGTTTACATAGTGTAGCATATAAATATCTGGGATATATTATCCAATGATGTTCCAATTCCAAAAGAAGCCCCTGTATTGCTGGGATTCGTATTTTCCCTTTTTGAGTGCCTCCAACATGACATGCATATTTCTTTTCATTATTTCTAAAGGTCCAATGCTGTGTTGCTAACAATACTGTGCTATTATCCCCATTCTTATGATGAGGACATTGAGTCTAAAGAGGGTGAGAAACAAGTCCAAGGTCTGACTCAGAAGGATGTTCTCTTTCCCACAATTCACCTTGGTTCTTTCAATATTTGGGATAATTATAAGCAAAAGTTTCATGAACTAAAGACAGTTTTGCTAGTGGTTGAAACAATCAGACTTCTGGTGAAGGTGTTTTAAAAATCTGTCTTCTCATTCTGAGTTGATGTCTTCTGTCTACCATTGGCTGCATAAAATGTACTTCTTCCAACCCTGAGAACCCAGTTCTGGCTATATATTCTACTTAGATCAGGCTTGACTCTCCTTAAACTGTCCTCAAATGTAAGCATGGGCATAGTAACCATATGCCCACTCCATGACTAGAGTACAAATTGCCTTTCCCATCTCTTGTCTGTTTGTCTTAATTGTCTCATCTGTCTTACTTAGATTGCAATCCTTTGGGAAACACTGAGCTCTGCTGTATATGGAACCCACAGAACTTCTCGGGTTATTATTTTCCATTATGTGAGACAGCAGTGATCCAAGGGTGATCATTTTCTGTGAGTTTCGCTGAAATATCTGGTCTTGGGAACAGAAGTCTTGCACGCATGTATACTCTGGTTTTATTTGTAGCTTTCAATGCTCTTTGCAATCTGGTACTTTTCAAAATTCTCTCTCTTAGATTTTCTCCTGATACATCTAATTATGAAAGAGTCTCTCCAGTTATATGCATAACCTTAAAAAACTAGTTCATATCCTTTATAGAAGTTTTTAGAAGAAGAAAATATAATTTATAATCCCATAAACTAGCAATGATTTTACTATTGTATTTTTCCTTGAGAATTTTTTGCAACCTGCTTTTGCAATTTAATATATTTGTAACATTCTTCTACACATTAAACATTCTTCTATAAATGTCATTTTTAATGTCTGCAGAGCAGTCTATTTTATGGATATGCCCAATTCCTCTCTTTGTGTTGTTGGAGAATTTCATGTTTTTATAGTTTTGTTTTTACAAACTGTGCTTTGATGAGCATCTTTGAAGCCTAAATATTTTAACATACTTTTATCACTGTCTTAGTTTTCACTCATTATGTATAATTACTGGGTCACAGGGTATGAGCATTTTTAAGGGGCTTCATACGTAGCAATAATTTGTTTTTTTATAAAATTTGAAAACGAGAATTAGTATCAACATGTAAAAAGAAATCTTCCAAAATAATAAAATAAAATAGTCCAATGGAAAAATGGCCAAACGTCTTGGCTAAGCATTTTACAGAAAAGTAAGCCAAATGGTCAGTGAACATGAAAAGATGTTCACCTTCACTGATAATCAGGGAAACAAATTAAAATGACAAGAATCATTTCACACCTATCAGCTTGGTAAAAATTAAATTTGGCTCTAACCAAGTGATTTTGAGGCTGTGAAGCACTAGAAACTCAAGCACTGTTGGGGAGGGTGTAAATTGTTTCACCCACTTTGGAGAACAATTCCACAGTATCTTCTTTACTAGTAAAAAAGACTTTAAAATGCACTGATGCTAATCAGTATTGGATAAAACTCTTAAAAGTGGAACGTTTCATTATAGTGCTGTTTCTAATAGCAAGAAGCTGGAAACATCTACAATACCCATTTTTGGAAGAATGGATAACATAGTACAGTTGTTACCAAACGCAAGTTTGTGTGCTGGACGCACGGTGAAGCCAAACAACTCAGAAACATTGGAGTCTGGAACAGAGCAAGGTTTCTTGCAGGGCCATGTAAGGAGATGGGAGGCTTTTGTCCCCCAAATCCAAAATCTCCAAAGGGTTTCAGCAAAGCATTTTTAAAGGCAAGGTGAGGGAGAGGTGTGGTTAGTTGTTGCAAACTTCTTGGTGTTAGAATCCTTTGTTCTTGCAGTTGTCATTAGGTGAGGTCACGATGTTCCTGTAAACCAGCAAAACAAATGTCATTCTCTGTTGTGCAACTTTTCATCTCTATATGAATGGGTTCTTGAAGGTCAGAGCCTTGAGAATAGGAACTGCTGTGTATTTCAGGCTCTAGGCAACATGCCTTTACAAAAGATGCAGAGCCAGCATGACTACACGCAGCAGCAGAACACAAAGGATAAATCAAAACGAACAGATCTAATATGGGGTCAGAGTTATACTTCCCTATTACACAGTATATTTATGCAGTTGAATATTGTACAGATGCGAAGCGAATGAACCAGAGCTACACTTATCAGTACAAATGAATCTCAAACAACATACCAAATGACAAAAAATAAGAGGATTCAAAAAAGCCAGGTTTTTTTTTTTTTGCATTTTACATATACCGTTTAAATAATATTCAAAACAAACAAAACTTTATTATATTATTTTAGGAGATATTCACATGGAGTAAGTGTGTTTGAAAAATGTGTATGTAAAAAGTGCGTGAAAATGAGAAACTCACTGTAGTGATGTATGGAGGGAAAAGAATGGCATTATAATTATATCTGGGAAATTTTAACTCTTAAGCTAAATTAGCAGTGCTAGTGTGTATTATCCTACTAAACTTCCTGGCATTCTAAAAGTGTTATTCATTTACTGTTTATAAATGAACAGTTTTTACTTCCATCAGGACTACAAGGGATTATCCATCCCCCTACCTTTTCCGGCACTGACCAACCCCATTTCTGATGACAACTTGGTAATCTGGTCTCTGTAGCTTAATTCTGAATATTTTTTTTCTAGTAATCATGATAGGTTTGTGCTGGTTGATCGATTACACTCTCTCGTCTGTCTTGTAATAACCCACAAGTGTTTGAAGATCCTGTCAGAAGTTAAGGGTATTTTCTAAGGCAGTGAAACATTTTTTTTTTCTGTAAAACAAAAACAAAAACAAAAACTACGTGGCCCTTGGTTAGACTCCCAAGTTATTTCTCGCTAATTCAAATCAACACACATTTTTGATCGTCAACAGTGTTCATCATACAGTGCTGAGCCTCCTTTGCAACCGATTTTTCTGCCTAAAAACTGAACTACTAGCACCCTTTCAGAGATTGAATCCACACTTAATCCGCAGCATAACTGTCACAGCCTCCAGACTGCCTGCCACCAGCGCTTTGCTTCCCCTCTGTCCAGTGGCCAGAGGGGTCTTTGTAAAGCTCTTAGCCAGCTCTTCCGCTGCTGCAATTAAACCCTTCCAAAGATGCAGGATGATATTTACACCTCCTTAGCTTGGCACTGGAGGTCTTTTATGATCTGACCTCTGCCCCTCTTCCACCCAGCTCCTCCAGGCCACATTATGATTCTTAGAAGGCTGCTCACTCTTCCATTCATTGGTGACTTCCAGTTTGTTCTTTTTGCATGTTTGAAATTTTATTTTCTCTTTATTAAGTTTACCAAGCATTTATCCTTTAAGATGTAGCTTAAGTGGAAATTCCTGAGGAAAGGCTTCCCTGATCCTCAGTCTCTCCTGAGTGCTCCTGAGTCCCTGTGTATATCGACACCTACATGCTTTGGTCCTCACTTGTGACTTTAACTATGTGTATCTATCTCCCTAATTAGTCTTATAAGCTTCTTAGAGTCGGAGATGATGTTCTTCATGTTTGTACACTTAATTGGTACAGTACTTACCATAGAGCAGGTATGCAGTAAAAATTTGTTAACCTAATTGGAATTAGCAATAATCTCAGCTGTGTGTGTGAGCAAGAGGCTGTTCAGGGAGAGGGGTGGCGAGAGAGAGAAAAGAGAAAGATCAAACCGATCAGCCACCACCTGATCTTTTCACCTCTTCTGTCTATCTTTGTCATTTCATCCTCTTCCATTGGGATCCTTTTTTAGTTGATTGCAATTATTGTGAAGTATTGTCTAATAATTTATAGTATTGGGATGTCGCCTGGTTTAACTTTACCTGAAAATCTAGTAAGTACATCTTTGATTCCTTCATCTTAGGCATCCATACAGACAGAAACAGGTCGCATTTTAGGGCTTATTCCTGTGACAAAACTTGGTAAGTCTTTCCAAGTGCTTGTGACACATTTGCTTTCATTGGGTTTTGTGCTGAAGTTAAATACTAACTCCTAAAGTTGAGTGTCCCAGTAACCACGTATTTTATGCTTCATAGAGGAGACAAGAAGGCTTTTGTCAGCAAGCCTTCTCACAGAATAAACACCATGTGAGTGTAGGGGCTGGTGACAAAATAGAGTTAGGAAGCCTGGAAGGTGGTGAAAATACTGGAGATGTCTAAAAATGTGCTTTACTATCTTTATAATCTGTTGTTCGGATTCTGTTATAAGAAGTAATGTCTTTGTGAAGACCTACACATGAGAACCTCATGGGAATGTCATCTTTCTTAGATGTCCACTGGTCTCAAATAATTTTCCCTTTCCCATACCCCACCTGGATATGAATGGTTGTTTTAGGTCTTATGATTGTGGGTCATCATTCAAGGCTGTTTTTATGTGAGTATCTTGCTTTTTTCACGGCACAGTCTTTGAATGTGGGAATGGTGTCTCTCCTCTAGTTTCTAGGACACGACTCTTCCTTAGTTCTCCTGTCTCTTTGGAGATTCTAGGATTCTCTGCATTTTTTTTTCCTTGTGCTGTCTTTTGTGACCTCTCCCAAGCCATGCTGCTCATCTCCTGGCAGAGAACTCCATGTACCAGTAGCACTGTGCTGGCTCCATTGTTCAGGCTGTCTATTTATTGTCTTTGGGTCACTGATGAACAATGGACATGGATGTACCCTGGGATGCTGCTCTGGACTGTTATTCATTATGGGGAGCCCAGGGTCAGGGGTAAGGTGAAACAGTTCAGAAAAGACCCATATATACATGCGAAAAGCTGGCTGTATGCCCCCCCCCCGCCTCCCCACAGAGGCAGAGCCTTACAATTCTCACTCTTAGCGATGGAATTTTTCAACTCCTAATTTCAAAATACTAAATTCTTTGTTAGTTTTTCAGCAATTACTCTTTTGACCAGAGGAAAGCAAAACAAAGAAACCAACAGAAAACCTCAGCAAAACGAGAAATGTATGAGAAGATTTCAAATGGTTAAGCATTTTGTTTATCATGTGCTCACTTTGGTGTACGCTTTTGGACCATGATATTTTAAACCCGCTCTTACAGATGAGAATCATCTTAGTCATGTATATATAAACTGAAATGTATTTTTAGGGAGTTACCTCTGCACAAATCTTTCTAAAAAGGCTTTATTGAGAGAGCAGGTCATAAAATCAAGTGAAAAGGAAGAAATTAAAGAGCGAAGGTTAATGTGGAGCAAAGGAGGAAGGTTAAGTGATTTATGAGACAGCTCAAGTGAGAGATCAACTCCCTTTCAAGGTTCACATATCTAATGGAGGCACCAGGCTGGCCAGCAGTGAGTTAGTGAGCGCGTGTCTGTATACAAGCATGTGTGAGGACTGGGAGAGGATTCCAGGGGGTACGTGGGCAGTAAAGAGAGTTATCAAAAAAACACTGAGAATATGACTGGAAGACATGTGTCAACAGGACAGCCTTTTGTTTCGGCAAGTTTGCCATCTTTTTGTTGAAACCACCTGACCAGGTCTACTCAAAACAGTTGATCAAACAACCATACTTCAATTCAAAGCAAAAACGGACAAACCCCTAGATGTCGAAACAAAAAACAGTTGACCAAATAGCAATGTTAAAGTGAAGATCTCTCTCATTTGTGTAACCTGGTTTCAAAACCGTTCATAGAAACCATCCTAATACATTTGGGTTATACAGTTACATCAAAGTCTACTATCTTCTGTTTTAATTTTTTTTTTAATGGCCACACCTGTGACATATAGAAGTTCCCAGGCTAGGGTTCAAATTGGTGTTGCAGCTGCTGATCTATACCACAGCCACAGCAATGTGGGATCTGAGCCATCTCTGCCACCTACGCTGCAGCTCATGACAACGCCAGATCCTTAACCCACTGAGTGAGACCAGGGATTGAACCTGCATCGTCATGGATACTAGTCAGATTCTTATCCCGCTGAGAGCCACAATAGGAACTCCAAAATCTTTTATCTTTTATTGTGGAGGCAAAAAGACAGCTTGGAACTTTATGAGATTCATCAGCAGAGCAGCCCACACACCACACCATTCACTGTATACACGTAAGCATGCAGAGCTCACAAAAGGAGCAATAAGGTGATTCTGCTGGAAGTGGAGAGCGAATAACTCAGCAGTTCACTTGGAGTGGAGTAGAAGACATTTGACTGCACTGAACCTATCAAAACACCTCGAGTAGGCTATGTGTTAGGTACTAAGTGAGCTTTGTGAGAACAGAAAGCTAACCTCTGCCCTTGTGAAGCCCATAAGCTTTACAAACAAGGATACCCAGAGAGACTGGGGGCATAAACACGGGCGGAGGAGGGTAACATATTTATGAAAACATGCCAGGTATTATGAATTGAAGGAAGTGGTGCAGGGGAGCTAAAAACGAATGAAATTTGTTCTGAAAAATTGCAGGAAATTGCCCATATCAAGTATGTTTGCTGTGACTTTCTCCTCCGCTTGTTTATTTCTTCTGCCACCTTGACCACCACGCTTTGTGTAACCAGTTATTTAATTCTGTTCAGACCACCAGCAGCCAAAGGTAGTGATGTAAAATGTAAATGGTGTACTTTAATTACATTGAAAATTCCTCCATATGCTACCTTTTTGTTTGTTTGTTTCGGAATACCTGATGGGAAGTTCATTGATTAACTTTATTAGTGAGTCCAGAGGGACCATAATTGGTCTTTCGTTTATTATTTTTAATTGAGACACTCTGCCAGCTTTATTTAAAATATCTTCCCACAGAAGAGAGTGGGGATTTCTATGGTAACATGAGACTATTTGTTCTGTACAGCAGATGACAATATAGATTTCACTGATTGGGGGTTTCTGGTGTGAAGTGTATTTTTGTCCATGGCCTGGTGCTTTTTGTAGGTGGCAAATAGAGCATTCTAAAAATACAAACTGTCAGACTCCTGCTTTAGGGAATTGAATAAATAGGTATAAAATGAGCTATACAGGCACACCCCCAATATTAAATGTGCCTCTCCTCTCTTTTCTGAGTAATTCTTGTACTAATTCTTTTATAAGCATTTGTTTTTCTAGACATGTCTTACTTTAAATGTGCCACCGTATTCTCTCCCTAACCTTATTTCTTATCTCACTGAAATCAATTGCTCTTTCACCTTATGTCTCCTCTAAGCACTTAGTTTGTGTGAGTGTACTTATTTGTCCAATTGTCCATGTTCAGGCTTAGATGCAAGCTTCTTGAAGGCAGAAAACATTCAGCTTTGTAGCTCTGACACTTAACACAGCTGGTGCTTGACCCCAGAGCAGATGCCCAGTAAATGTATAGGACTGAAGCTATTCCAGGTTTGCCGAATTTTCCCATGTCTATATTAGAACATGAAATCTGTTAGACAGCTCTGGGTATGCAAGTCATAATTAGCCTTGACCTTGGTTAACTTACAAGAGCATGCTCTGGGAGGTCTGTCAAAATGGCCTCATGGCATGGGTCTGTGAAACCGGGTGGTTCATTAACAGTAACACTATTCCTTGCAGTAGTCCTCAGTATAGAAGCTAGAAGGCCTTGCATACTGAGTAGGCTAGCAAGGTGCATTACTTTTCTGAAGTGTTCTTAGGGGGAAAATGACAATGTAGAAATGTTAATTTAAGGCAACTACCTATTGGTTAAGCACTGGCTATGTGAGGCCAGACAGACATTTTCAAAGTAAAATGCTTTCCTAAGCCTGGAAAATACTAATTTCAGTATTCAAGATATTTATTTCACAGAGAACATCTTGAGCTGGCAATTGAATTCATCACCTTGGCTCTTTCTCAAATCAACTTACTCTTGACTCTAAAGTTTCTACAGATGACAACTGTTTTCCTCTTTGAAAATTTCTTCTTG
Organism: Catagonus wagneri; assembly: GCA_004024745.2. Taxonomy (NCBI): domain Eukaryota; kingdom Metazoa; phylum Chordata; class Mammalia; order Artiodactyla; family Tayassuidae; genus Catagonus; species Catagonus wagneri. The sequence continues at coordinate 3,603,065 of PVHT020000035.1, read as the reverse complement.
GACTTCCTTATTGAATCAGGTACCAAATTCTGAAGTAGCTTTAACTTCATCATGATGCTAGGTGTCTATCTGTTTCTTCCAGTTTTACCATCCTTGTCTTTCAGTCCTTGTAGTGAATATCTATGATTGCCTCCACTATGAATCCCAGCCTCCTTGCTTAGGAGGTAGCATGTAAATCTGGAACTTTTCCATAGAACTTCTCTGAACCTGATTTTTTTTCCCAATGGAAAATAAGGTCAATAATAGTTTCAAACTCTTGGAAATACTAGGAGTACTAATTGAGATAATGTTAGGAAAGCAATGAAAACAGAATTGGCTAAACTTGAATAACTAAAAGTCACTAAAATTGACTCAGCCCTGTCATTAAGAATCAGGAAATGGTGATTTGATAGGGCATGGTTGAAAACAGTTGTTCAAAGAATAAACTGGTTTTATTTATACCCCATTATGATGTAAACACATGACTAGTTACAGAACAATCCTGACAGTTTAGTGCCACTACCCCTTCTACTGCTCTGGGTTGTTAGTTTCCTTTTTAATAGCTTTTTGACTTTTCTTCCCAAGAAGATTTAAACTTCTTGAGGGCAGAAACTCTGTGTTCTCTTTCAGTTCACATGTACTACATGTACCAGTGGGATTTGACAATATTAGACTGTTTTTGACCTCCGAAAATGGCTGTTTGAATGATGTAACCTAATTATAGACAGCCAGTATGTGCCAGTGCTTAATTGATAATCAAAACGGTTATATTTTAAATCTTTCGAACTCATTTATCTTCAGCAGGAAGAACTTCCCTTGAGGGAAATTTTTACCCCCTTTGGTGGCAAATTACCTGCAAATATTTATAAGAATGTATGTAATTTTTAATTCACATTAGTTGAGTGTGGAAGAATTATGTTGCTTTGCTTCTCTGCACTTTCTTGCATGTCAGTAGGGGAACTTGTTATCTTCAATCATGTGATACACACACACACACACACACACACACACACACACACATGCCCACACACACAAAGAAAATTCGGGGAAGAACATATAAGACTGGAGCCCTGGATTTCACTTCAGCTTAATTACTGGCTGAATTAATTTGGGCAAGTCATTTCTGGGCCTCTATTTCTTTTTCTTTTTTTTAAATTTATGGCCACACCCAAAGCATATGGAAGTTCCCAGTCCAGGGATCAAATCTGAGCTGCAGCCGTGACCCACACCACAGCTGTGGCAGTGCCAGATCCTTAACCTGTTGGCCCCAGTGGGAACTCCTGGGCCTGTATTTCTTCATCTTATAAACCGAATGATGAGGCCAGATGCTGTCCACAGCTTCTTCCACCAATAAGATTATTCAATTTGTGTAGAACTCTCTAAGAAAATGAGAGGATTTCGTGATAATCTGTTTCTTATAACAGTTGGGAGAACTAGTTTCTTCTATACTTTTATGGATACGGCAAGTCCACTTTCATTGTTAAAAAGTTATCAGCTACTAATGCAGAAAATTCTCTTGCTTCATGGCTGGTTGACAGAGCCTCTCTGTCGGAAGCCAGCTCTTGGGCAGAGAAAAGCTGAAAGCCTGAGTGATCTGACCCCCTAGCCCAGACCAGGCCTCCTTGTTTTGCAAGGCAGATGGCACCACAGCTGTGAGGCTTGGGGCAGGGAGGCAGGGTGGAGAAGGGTATAAGACGACTCTCCCAACAATTGAAGGGGAAAACAAAAGTCATAATAAGGCTGCCCTTGTAAGTGTGTGTTGTGTTTATAACTTCTAAACCTGCTTTTATGATTGTATCGCATTTTGTTTATTCTACCAGTAAACCTTTTGTTGAGCCCTTAGTGTGTTCCAGGCATTCAAGAAACATACCTGAAACCAAAAATTTCAACTTGAGTTGAAGATGAAACTCAGAGTGCATATAGAGAAAATAGCTTTGCCTTCTGTTGCTCATGCATGAAGGCTGTGGACCTATCTACAGAAAACAGCCATTGTGCCCGGAATATAAAGGAGATGGTTGTGAAAGGTGACAGATCCTCTGTAGCGAACTGTCCAGGTCTTTGGAAGGTTTGGGGGTGCTGTCCGCATATGTTAATGATTTTATTTCTTCAAACAACCTCCAGAGATGCACAGAGGACATACTACAGTTCCCATTTTATAGGCTTGATAAATGGCTGTAGTGTAGCAAAGAGTTCAGTGTCTTGCCCAAGGTCCCACTTTCAACACTCACTCTACTCATTGACTCACTCATTTAGCAAATATTTATAAGTATTTACTATCTTCCTCTGGGGTAAGGCCTAGAATGAAGGCTCAGCAGCATGTGATGCCCTCATAGCTTCTGGTAAACTCAGGAAGGTCTTGAGTGGCCGGGCTGCAAGTTCCTCTCCCCACACTGCTCCTGCTGATAAGGTCTTCTGGTCAAATACCAGTGCGCCGCGCCCCTCCCCCGCCCCCTTATCAAAGGGACCAGGCTGAGTTCCTGCTTATCCCTGCCAGCCTGCAGAATTATTCAAACAAGCCAATCCCCTCGTCCTGTGAGAAACGGGTCACTCTCTGGTCCTGATATTACGCATCCTGCCTCCCACAGCCCCTGGTTGTTCCTTTGTTCCCAAGTGCAACCCCTGTGTGGTCCTGCCTGGCAGGCATCACCCTCCCCTGGCCTGTGAGTGTTTGGGTCTAATAAACTGCAGTTGATCTCATCTGTCCAGTGCCGAGTATCTTGTGTGCAGCCATCGCTATGACCGTAGGATGGGAATCTTTCCCCTAATAACAGGGTGAATAGAAGGCCATTAAAACAGTGCCAGAAACACACATTTTCAATGGAGTAAGTTCAAAGAGTTGATGTATTTTGGAGCCGGCTGCCTCTGCATACTTGCATTATGAAGCAAACTAATACTAGGAACTTTTACTGTCAAATTAAGGAAAGCATTTCATCAAAGGGTCCCCTGTACCAAAATTGCACTGGTGAATGTGTTTTTGGAATGCAACCCACAGGGTGAAAGGCAAGAAGAACAAATGACTTTGTGTTCTGCTGCCCTGGTAAGTTTACATAAAAACAGATTTTCCAGTTTCCTCAGAGTTTACCAGCAAAAAGTACCTTATCCTCCATATGTAGCCTTTCTGTCTCATTATACAGTGTAGGTGGATTTCCTGGGAGATCAGGAAGGCCTCAAGGTCATGTAAATGGAAGCATTGCCCGTTTTATTGTGGCCATAAGTGAACATAAATGCTTAGTTATAAGCACAGGGGGAGTCAACCAGTTGCTGATTGTGACTTTAATAAAATCCTTTCACTGAATGTTGAATAGCCAAATAAAGAAATGCATAAATCCTGTCGAGTGAAATGATGACTTTGTGGATGAGGGTGTAAGAGAAGATGCTTAAGGGAGTTCCTGCCAACATACGTTGTGTGCATGAAACTTAGGGAAATGACTGAGCTACTGTTACTGTCCAGTCCCTTTTTTTCATTCATACAAAGGACAAAATATTGTTGCAAAATTAGGAGTTCCCTCCTTGAAGAAGATGAGTAAGAGTGCTTCGTTTATAAAAACCTAAACCGATGGTTAGGAAGGAAGTCTTGGATTGTCAATGCGATCTTTGCTTCATTTTAGCTTTTGTTGACTTGTTGTCGTGTATGTGTGTGTGTACTGCAAGAAAAACAATCGGCTATTCCTGTCAGTTAGACTAGAATCATGCCGTTTCTACTCCTCGCTCATCCAAATAAAAATCTCTGGGCAATGATGGTATTCAAATTACATATAACTTGAGAAATTAGGGTTGTGTAGAATATTTACCTCTTCATATTATATGTTGGGACCCTGGTGATGTTTCTAGCTTCGCACTATTGTTAAGCAATCAAATCCCAACGCTCTGGGGAAAGACCCAAGCAAAGCATAAACTATGAGGTTAGAGGAAACTTGAACATTCAAGGGAATCGCATCTCACCTATTTCAGTGCATTTGTGCATGAATCCAGTTTATTTTGTTTCAAATTTTTTTGAAGAGTGTTTTTGATTGAAGGTGGATTTGGTTTTGTTCACGGTATTATTATTCAAGGAAAACTACAGAATAATGTTGAATTGGTTCTGATAATTTCTCAGGAATTTAAGAAGCAAATTGACTAATGAAATTAGAACTAAGAGTCAACATCTAAAACGTAAGTGTCTGGTGCTTGTAGATCTTTTCCTCTCAATTACTGCCCCTTTTGACTTCTCTCCGTTGCTGAGATAGCAGATCAGGGGGAGCTTTAAATCACTGACTAGGAAGTAGAAAAAGACCAGACATGTTTTTCCAGTGCCCATTGCGACACCGTGGAGCAAACAGACAATTTTGAGAATAAAACTATTAAGAAAAATCTCAGCCATCTCAAAATCTGCTCCTTGAAAATAACAGTAATATTATGTGATTACTATTGGATACATGTTTGTAAAAACACACAAATATACAAAGTATAATTCAGAAAATCAAAGCCTCCTTTAATTTCACTCCTCAGAGATAACCACTTCTAATAACACGATGTTTATATTTTTAGAAATGAATTTCACTTAGAGAAATTGGCTGATACTATACGTATTCTTAAACTTGCCCTTTTTTCTTTTTTTTACTTAATTATACATTTGGGCACTGCCATGTCAGTGTACAAAAGATGGATCTCATTCATTGTAATACAATAAGGATGTACTACACCATAAACCCTGCTTCTGTTACTGGATGTTTGGATCTGGTTCCACTTTTCATCATTTCCAACACTGTTACAATGGATAGCCTTTTCCACTCATGAGAGCGTTTCTTCGAATTAAAATTCTCATAGTGAAGATCATAGATTTAATCATAATATCAGTCGCTGCCGGTAATTGTAAGGTCCTTACTATGTGCCAAATCTTCTGCTGAGAATGTGCAGTATTCCTTTCTAATCTTTAGAACAACCCTGTTGGGCAGGTTCTTTTATGTTTCCCACTTTACAGCCGAGGAAACTAAGGTTTAAAGAAACTAAATAGCTCCTCCCAAGTCACCTAGCAAATAGGAATCCTGTTCTTTCTCTTTTCTTTTTTACTTTTTTTTAGGGCCACACCCGAGGCATATGGAGGTTCCTAGGCTAGGGCTTGAATCGGAGTTATAGCTGCTGGCCTATACCACAGCCACAGCAATGCCAGATCTGAGCCACATCTGTGACCTACACCAGAGCTCATGGCAACCCCAGATCCTTACCCACTGAGTGAGGCCAGGGATCAGACCTGCGTCCTCATGGATGCTAGTCAGATTCGTTTCCACTGAGCCACAACAGGAACGCCAGCCCTGGTCCTTCTGATTTTCCAGCCCATTGCCGTGCTTCGGGCTCTCATTGCCAGGCCTATTCAGCACTTGAGTTGCTTCAACCAAATGCATCCTTTTGCCTAAGCCTCTTCTCCACCTTGCTATCATGCCAGCCTGGTATAGAAGCCCCCAGGACCTCTGCTTTCATCCTAACATCAGGAGACAGGCCTGAAGGTCCAGTTTGTTTCTCCTCCTTTGCTCCTGAACCTTCCTCAGCGCCATATGGGCCTCTGTTGCTGACCCTGCATTCCTGGACGAGAGCGCAGCCTCCCTGGGTCTGCGAGAAGGAGAGAGGGAGAGTTCCCTTTAGGCTTCCTGGATTTATAATGCCTTTGCTGTCAGTCTCAGAAGCAGCCACAAAGAGCAGCTGTCATCATAAATCAGGGAGGAAAAAAGAAAGAAAAATGACTGTATGTACAATACGGAAAGAGTCATAGATGCTCTTTGGTGTTTTGAATCACACTGACACAACCAGATCTTGGGAGCAGCCAAATAAATGAACTGGGAGAGTCTGGCATGTCATTTGGTAAAAAACTCATATTGCAAAAAAACCACCAGCTGGTACCAATGCTTAGACAAGCTACATGAACTACAGTGCACAGATAACATCGTATTTGAATGACTTCTGGGCATCGTGTGGTAGGAGTACATTTTTCAGGAAATTTTCTGTATGTCCATCATCTCCCAACTCCTTTCTTAATCTTTCCCCACTTCCTCTGTCAAACACTTTTTTTCCGCTTTTATTTTCTTTTGTTATTTCTAAACAAGATTGTTTTCTAGTATCTATTTATGTGGCTCTCTATTAAACACTGTGTGGCGTGTGAATCCTATCCCATTTTTCTTTCTTTCCTCACCTCTCTTTCCCTCTAGCCTCATTTTGCTTCCTTTCTTCCATCCAAGTGTATTAAGCAACTCTTCTGTGTCAAGGACTGCCAAGTACATCATACCCCTGGAGGTTACAGTGATGTGTGTGGAAGATACAGCCTTTTCTGTCATCAGGCTCATAATTTAATAGAAAGGGCTGGATAACCTACACTCTTGCATAGTATCTGACACAAAGAAGGCACTCTGCAAATACTTATTTATTACATTTACCTGTTGAAGTCTTACAGATAAGGAAACTGATTTTCAAGGTTATTAACTGACCTGTCCGCTTGCGCATAGAACTCAAGTTACGATTGCCTGTTGCCATGATGTAATTCCCAGTTAGTCTGTCCACTTAAGGGAGTTCTTATTACTGTTACACACTACGATTAGGGGGGTAGGCCATCTTCATAATCAGTGTTAAGGATCCTGAATTAGCATGTGGGACAGACTGGTCAAGCCGTGTCATCCTTCACTTTTTCAATGTGACCATCTCCATGAATTTTCTAAAAGATCCTCTCCTGTCCCAAGGTCTGTCTTCTTGGAATGGAGCCTAAAATTTGGCCCTGTATCAGAGTTCCTGTCCTGGCTCAGTGGCAAAGAATCTGACTAGCATCCATGAGGATGCAGGTTCGATCCCTGGCCTTGCTCAGTGGGTTAAGGAGCCAGCCTTGCCTTGAGCTGTGGTGTAGGTCGCAGTCACAACTGAGATCTGGTGTTGCTGTGGCTGTGGTGTAGACCAGTGGCTACAGCTCCGATCTGATCCCTTGCCTGGGAACCTCCATATGCTGCGAGAGTGGCCATAAAAAGACAAAAAAATAAAAAATAAATAGAAATAAAAATTTGGCCCTATATCTAAGCAATGTAAATTCTAAAAGCACATACATTACTTTACAAGTTCCATTGTGGTGTTTTCCCCCCTAAGCAGTTTGTTGTTTGCTGTTGTAGTTTTATATTTTATTTACTTTTTTATTTTTTTTTTGTCTTTTTGCCTTATCTAGAGCTGCACCCGCGGCATATGGAGGTTCCCAGGCTAGGGGTCTAACAGGAGCTGTAGCCGCCGGCCTTCGCCACAGCCACAGCAACGCGGGATCCGAGCCGCGTCTGCAGCCTACACCACAGCTCACGGCAACGCCGGATCCTTAACCCACTGAGCAAGGCCAGGAATCGAACCCGCAACCTCATGGTTCCTAGTCGGATTCGTTAACCGCTGCGCCACGACGGGAACTCCTATATTTTATTTACTTTTAAGCTAGAAGTATTACTGTACAGTAGATTCTGAGGTAGGGCAAATTTTACCCATTTTAAAATTTTCGTTAGTATTTGACTGACATCAGAAAGAGAGAAACCTCTGGAAGATACTGCTTGAAGACTGTTGTTGATAGGGGTGCCTGTTTGTACCAGGTGGATAGAAGCAGGTACAGCCTGCAACTCAAGATGAAATCCACCCGGGAGAGGGAGAAAATCAAAATTATTGTGGAACAATGGAGCGCTGCCTTCCTTAGACCTCCTCAGAGAAAGAAAAACAAAGATTTAAAATGCTGAAGGAAGATAATAACAATGCATCAATTTTGTCTCGTGTGAATTACTGAACTACAGGAAGAAAAACAAATCACTTAATCTAAAACCCAGTTTATTGTCTGTAAATTAGATTAGAAGGATTGAGTGATTCTTGCCATCTCTCTGCAGAGCGGTAACTATAAATTTCATTCTGTGTGTTCACCTCTACTTTGCATCTTCGGCTAATAACCACCCTTAATATTCTGAAATCCAACACCCGGTGGCTAGATGGTAGCTGTACCTCCTCTGTACGTGAAGAGAATTTATTTGTTCATAAGGGAGTTAATTAGATGGGTAATTTTTTGAGCCATGTCTTTGCAACTGTGTCTGATGCAAGTGGACAGAGGAATGTTCACGAGGCTATTTCTACTGCCCAAGCCTTTACTCAGTATACAATTTTTGGAAGACAAGACTCACAAGTTAAAGCATGTGGAAGGAAGTCCTCCGTATGTGGGCTTCTCTACGGAAGAAACAGGTCTTATTTAATCTCAATTGCCTGTAAATAGAACAATTCTTCAAATTAAAGAGAAGCTTGCCTGCATGATGGCAGCCGGTAATGGAATGAAAACCGGAATGCTTGGGCTCCGTTGTATGCGTGTCTGCTACTTTTTGGAAACTGTGGCATATCATTTATAATAAATAGATGCTGAAGCCCGAAATATATGATCTTCATCTACTCTCTGCTCACTGACTGATTTCATTTTGGAAGACATAAGGGAGCTTGGAGCATCTCAAGTGTCCTAGAAAAGTCCGGAAAAGTAACTCATGCTCTTCTTGAGAAGGAAAAGGATCAGACTAATGCTGTGCTTTGACCATTCAACTAATTGGACCACATATTGATAGACTGGCTTATTTTAATCATCTTAATGAGTGCACCAAATCCAATAGATTGCATTGAAATGAAAGGCCCCAGACACCAAATTAGTGTCTGTAAAGCTAATTCTATGGTCACGTATATATTATGTGAATGAAAAACATTTGTCCCCGACCTGCCCACCCCTCCCCCAACACATGACTTAAATTCATTTGTGCTTAGTGGCCTAAGGTCCCTTGGGATTGCTTACCAGCCCCTGGAGCAAACCAGAAAGGGGTGGAAACAGTTCTCCATTGCAAAGAATGAAGTAGCAGCTTTTATAGATTATAAGAATTCTCTCATTTTCAAATAATCATTATTGATTTGTTATAAAATAAAAAACTTCTGGTTAGGTAACTGGCTCATTGCAACCTTATCAAGACTCGGACTCTGTCTCTAGACTAATACTGCTGGTGAGGAGTTAATTCTGAAAATATTCTGCATGTAGGGAGTAGAACAGGTTAGAGCCCTGGGCTCGGGTTTCCCAGAGTGGCTGCACTTGAACAAAGGGGATTTTCGGTTGACATTGTACACTGCAGGTAGAGAGATGGAAAAGATGTGGATAATTTCCATGAATTCCTCTAAGGAGTCATCTGCGAAATAGAGGAGAGTCTGCTGTTTTTTTGGTAGACTCATCTTTGTTTTGCTTTAATTTGCTCTCAGAATAAAACACTCCAGAATTGTCCTTTGGGGGGCTGTTACTACGGATTGGTGAGTTACTTTATTGACTGTGTATTAACATTCTCTGAACTACGTGTTCTGCCTGTTTCTTTACTAAATTATTAAACTTTCCAACCTAGGCAGATGGCGCTGCCTGTTTTGGATGGACCTTTTCTTTGTGTGTGTGTGCTTTTAGTTATTAACACATGGGTCTGCTATTTGTTGGGTCCATGTCCCTCTCTTATTTCAATAGTCAGTAAAAAAAAAGAGGTCAAATTACAAAGTCCAGGGGAAAATAATGCGTTATTTGATTGCATTCATTCATTCATTCATTCGTTCTTTAATCTATAAGCATTTTTAAGCACTTTCTTAGTGCCAGATACTGTCATCAAGTGTAATTTTAAAACCACAGGAGTTCCCTGGTGGCTCAGCAGGTTAAGGATCCAGCATTGTCACTGCTGTGGCTCTGAGTATTGCTCTGGCGCAGGTTTGATCCCCTGGCCCAGGAACTCTTGCATGCCACACAGGCACAGCCAAAAAAAAAAAAAGAAAAGAAAAATCCTCAGATAATCTCTTTCCTTTCTGTCCTCCCAAAGAACCTGACTCAGAACTCTACAACCAGTAACTATAAGCTCGGAATCCTGCAGAAGTTTCCATATATTTTCCTCTTCTGCATCCTCATTGCTACTGTCTCTTGTTTTACTTTTGTAAATCTAAAAGCCTATTTGAGTGGTTCTCCCAAACAAAACAGTTTTCCTTACACAGAGGTGAACCCTGATCTTTGCCTTTCTGGCCACAGAGATTAGAGGAGAGTTTGATATAAGTTTTCTTGCTCCAGTGTCCAGGTCCTTTCTGATCCCTACACGGAGGCATTCTCTTCAGGGCAAAGCTTTTCCCAAGTATTGGGAAATGTAACCTTGATCAGAGAAGAGGGAGGGGACACCAGAGAGAAAGATGGAATATAAATGTCATCATCTCTTTCCCAGAGAATCTTCTCCTCCCTTTTATCCAGGACGGTAAGGTGAGGTTGATGCCTCCAAGGGGTTTTCAGTCTAGTAAGGGAGCTGGAAAACTAAGTCCACAATGCCAGTATTGCCTGATAAGTGCCTGAAGTACAAGTTCCCATAGAAAGGGATCCTCGCTTAATAATTGTTGGACTACTTCCTTGAGGGTGTTTATGCGATGACTTGTTTTAATCTGTTTCAAATGACTTCTTTCAAAGGAGGCAAATATGGGAACTGGGTCCCTGGAGGGTACACAAAGCATTCAGGAGGTCCACACAAAAGATGTTTTTCCAGCAAACAAAAGGAGGCCAGTGGGGGCTTCTTTCTAGCAATGCAGAAGACAGAAAAATCTTACAGTCTGGATGTTGTTCTTACTAGTATAGGTAGCAGAGAAAAAAAGACCCATCCTTCTGTAGAGCAAGATTTTCATCTATAACACTTGAATCTAGAATCAGGAATCTTATACATTCCATGGACTAATCTCGTTTTACAGAAGGAATTGAACCCCACAGCTGTTTTTAATAGTAGCCTGCATTTGTTGAGCACGTCTGTGTGTCAGATATGCAGGCATAGTTTATATTCTTTCTCACTTGTCTCTTACCACAACCCTAAACTCGAAGAAGTAGATTCCTTGAGAGTGTTGCGATATAGGTAAAGAAGCTGAAGCTGCTTGAGGTTTAACTTGCCCAAGGTCACACAATCCAGAACGTGGCAGGGACTTGAATCTCAGTCTTAATGGCTTCAGAGCCCGTGCTCATGACCAAAGTACTAAACAGTATAACCTCCCATTTCTTCTGATCGAAACCTCTAAATGTCCCTCAGATCCAGAGTCTGGACTGGTGGATCTGAACTTTGCGAATGCATCACTGGCGTCTAGAAGACTCCTTCAAATACGGAGTATGGGGTCTGTGGTGGACAGCCTCTGAGGTGGTCACCCACAGCGTTCGCCTCCTGGTGTTCATGCCGTGGTAGGTAGCATCCTTTCTCTGTGGGAGCCTCTCCTGATCTGTAGCCTCTGGCAGAGGCACTGAGCATCACTCCCGTGAATAGGGTCCGTTAGCAAAGACTATCTCCCTAGCAGATTTGGTCTCGAGACACTGCTGGCCTGATGACATATTTAGACACATTGAGCAAGCTCACCTGGCAAGGAACTTTGGGCTGCCTCCAGCACCTGAGAACAGCCTGTAGATGACAGCCAGCAGGAAGCTGGGGCCCTCAGTTCTATAATCCCAAGTAAATTAATTCTGCCAACAATCGGAACAAGTTTGGAAGATAATTTCCGTGGTTGCGCCTCCAGATGAGAACACAGCCCAGCTGACCCCTTGATTGATTGCCACCCCGAACGGGGGACCCACCTCAGCAGTGTCCAGACTCCTGACCTATGAGAACTATGAAATAATAAGTTGTTTTAAGCCGCTAAGTTTGTGGTAATATGTTACACAACAGCAGATGACTAACGTGTCCCCAGAGTTTCTGATTCAATAGGTCTGGGGTGGATCCCAAGAACTGCATTTTGTAAAAACATCCCCGAGGACACTAATGCTGCTGGTCCAGAGACTGCACTTCGAGAATCACTGGCCTGCATCCTAGACAACTGCATTATATTCTGCTTATTCTCTCCACACCCCCTCTGAACCTCTCGGCTCCATTTTTCACACTGCAGCCAGGGAATTTCTTAGAACACAAGTCATAATACTACTTCCTGAAAGCCTTTAAGCAACTCCCCAATGCTTTAACGTAAAGGGGCAAATTCTTGTCATGGCCTGCAAGGAGCATGTTCTGCGGTGACAGCCACTCAAGCCCCCCTGCTCACTTCCCCTCCTCTGCCTAGAATCACCCCATCCCCCAAATTAACTTCTGACCTGTCTTTAGATGAACCCATACTCACCTTCCAGCTCAAGCATCACCTCTTCAGCAAAGCCTTCTCTGACCTCAGCTTAGATGAGAAGTCCTTATTATACCCTGACTTGGAAGTTAGAAGTATGGCCTCTGAAATCCATCTGTCCAGCTTTGAATCTCAGCTTTACCACTTCCATTTTGTGGAAACATGGATAGCTTTGCTAACCTTTCTGTGTCTCCATTTCCTTTTGTGTGTGTGTGTGTGTGTGTGTGCTTTTTTAGGGCCACACCAATGGCTATGGAGGTTCCCAGGCTAGGAGTCAAATCGGAGCTATAGCTGCCAGCCTACACCACAGCCACAGAAACACAGGATCTGAGCCATGTCTGTGACCCACACCACAGCTCACAGCAATACCAGATCCTTAACCCACTGAATGAGGCTACAGAGATTGAACCTGCAACATCATGGTTCCTAGTCGGATTCGTTTCTGCTGAGCCACGATGGGAACTCCCCTGTGTCTCCATTTCTTCAACACACTAAAGTGATGAGTCTAGGTTACTTTGTTAAATTAGAAAAATTAACATCTTCCACGTTAAAATAGAGTGCTGGTACAATGAGTTTACTTCATTCAAGTGGAAGACTCAAATGAGTGAAATGCCTCGAACTTTGCCTAGTACCTGGTATATTTTCGGTAAATGGCGATGCTGCTGCTTTTGGGGTTGTGACTTTTGTGCTCTCCCATAGACCCAGATTCCTTTACTTCACTGCTTGAAATATTTGAAATGTTGCATTTTTTAATGCATATGCCCCTCGTCCCTTCTAAATTATAAGCTCCGTGAGAGTACTGACCATGACCATTCTTGTTTCTCATCTTAGCTTTTGTACATCCTGCAGTACCTGGCAAAAAAAAAGAAAAAAAAAGAGATACACTGCACATGTGACGAATGAATGAACAATAACAGGGCCAGGACTCCAATCCAGGGGACCAGTTCCCAGATCCACATATATTCTCTCCACTTGGGTGGAATGCAGTTCCCTCTGTATTTCAGTCTCTCATTATTCTGGTCCTTGAGCACCATCCTTCACCTGCTGGGTTTGTGTTGAGATCATATGGGGAGTCTGTTAGGTCTGTTCTTGCTGCTGGGTTCCAGCGAACTCTATACCATCAGCTGTAATTTGATCTTGCCGTCAAGCACAGAGGAGAGGTAGCCTTGAATAACTATACTTGGGTCAAACACTTGTGCGTCTTCACTTAAGATTTTCCTTCTTCCTCTAATGTCTTTCCAAAGTTATAACATCTGCCAGATGCTAATAGGACATTATTGCTCTAAACCAAGCTGTAATAGTTTCTCTCTGAAATCCAGTACTGTGTGTCCAGAACTCAGGTACTTTTCTCCAGGGCTGGTCAGAGTGCTGGAAAACACATTACAGCACAGTTTTTTTTTTTTTTTTTTTGCAGTGTCTCCTGGAGACAAGCTTAGTCCCAATCCTGATTCCAAAAAGAGAAATGCATTTTGTAGACTTTTTTTTTTTTTTTTACTTATCCCGAGAGCAACAAAAGAGCTGGCCCAGAAAACTAGAGTCTGCAAGGTTCTCTGGAGATGTTTTTCCTCCCTACTCCATTTTCATTAACCTTTCTTCTGAAAATACTTTTGAATGTCTGGGTTTAATTAAGAGTTTTTGCATGTGGTTATGGCAGAAACTCCTCTCTCCCCTCAGTTTATTCCTTCCTCTGATTTGGGTTGCACATATGCATATTTTAAGAATTAATTATAATTGCTTTTGACAAAAGAAACTGCTCTTTTTTATGTCCGTAAATCCTTCATGCTGGCTTATGTGGCAGTAATGATGATGGCCATTGACATCATCATTTCTGATGGTCTCCATCGTCTACCTCATTTAGCATATAGGGATGTTAATTCAAATTTCAGAAGGACGGGGCTGAATGGCTCTTTGTTCTGTATTTAAAATATTACTTCCGTTGTTCACTGGAAAGAGGTCTGTTCTCGCGAACTGGATTCGAGTGCCTGTTTACTGGCTCCGGGAAGAGGGGGCGATTATTTGGTTCTTTCGAGCCGTCTCCTTAACCTTCCAGATCATGCCATCCTGAGCAAAGAGGCCATGTATGAAAGGCAGTGATCATTGCTGCTAGTTTAGATGACCCTCGCGAGGATTTTTAAAAATTTATTTGAATGCTATAGGCAGAAAAGAAAGCTCAAACTGTATTACTGTTTTGTTTAAAAATCAGTAACACTTTAAAATTGTTTCACACTTGCCATTTCTAAAAGCATTTTCTCACACCTCAAAATCCTTTCCTAACCTTTTGGTGGAAGGGGAGATGTGACCTTGATGTAGATATTTTACTTAACCCGGAAACCTCGTGAGGAAGCTCAAATTAATTCCACTTTCAGGATAAGTAAACTTAGGACAGGATCCAAGGTCATATGGCTTGAACTTAGGTCTTTGTAATTCCTCTTTCTTTTGTTCTCACCGGGATGGTTCTCTTCTGTGAAGAAGATCGTAGCTAATACAGAAAGGGGCCTGGAGCTGGCCAGAGTAGACCACTTGGCAAATTATTCTTAAATCTCGACCTTCGCTCTCAGCACAGAAACATGGAAGTAGAAGGGACTTCGATGATTTCTTCCTCTGCTTAGATCTAAGTGCAGACCTAGCACCAAGATACTCGAACTTACTCATTTCCCTCCTATCCTGGCCCCGCATTTGACAGTATCTGGTGACATCTTTTATTGTGGCAGCTGCCCAGGTGCTCTTGACATCTGAATGAATAGAGACTCCGGATGCCACCACACAGCCCACAACGTGCAGGAAAGCTCTAGCTCTCCCAACAAAGAATTCTACGGCTCCAAATCTTAAGAGAGCCAAGACCAAGAAAACCTCCTCAGGCTGGAAGAGTCTGGGAAGGCTTTCCAGAGGAGGTGACCCCAGAACTGGGGTTTAAAAAAAGTAACTAAAAATTCCCCCGGGTAGGGAAGGGAAAGAAAGGACATTCCTGGCAAGGGGTGTGGCGTTTGCAAAAGCAGAGGCCTGGGATCCTGCCTCTTGTGTAAGGAATCCTGAGCGCTTTGGCATCCGTTGTTGCATTTCTGGGAGGCAAAGTAGTGATACAACACTAGACCGATGTGTTAAGTTCCATTTTTCCAGCCGTAATTCACATTAAGAGTTGGACTGTAAATTCCTTTGGTTCCTGAGAATAAATAATTCTTTCTGCCAGACAGCCTGTGAACATCATCACCGGTTCTTAAGAGGCTTGTGCGGAGACTGCTCTGCTGTGATGCTGCAGACAGATAATCGAGCCCAGCCTCAGGGCTTCACAGACCTGGGCTGGTTTCCCCTCGGTGCGTGTTTCTAAGAATTGATCCCCATGTAAATGACCACCAGAACGCACAAGCCGATCACTGCTTCCCTGGCTTTTGTATCTGTGGCCCCTGGTGCAATGTCACCTGCATAGTTTATGCTTCAGAGAAGCGTGAATGGGCCAGCCTCTGGAAGTGGTACCCAGCGGGCTCTCAGCAGTGATGCAGGGCTGTGGCTCTCTAGCCAGTGCACTTTGCCAGCCCTGTGTGCTTCTGAGCCAATTTATAATTACCTATGCACTCCGATCTCAGAAGAGTTCCCTCCTGTGTATTATATCACAGCTTCAGTTTGGTGAAAATCAGTTCTGTTTAATATATGCATCAGGAGTTCCCATCGTGGTGCAGTGGTTAACGAATCTGACTGGAAACCATGAGGTTGCAGGTTCAATCCCTGGCCTTGCTCAGTGGGTTAACGACCCAGCATTGCCGTGAGCTGTGTAGGCTGCAGATGTGGCTCATATCTGGCGTTGCTGTGGCTGTGGTGTAGGCCAGCAGCTCTAGCTCCAATTCGACCCCTAGCCTGGGAACCTCCATATG